>CAAHFI011122453.1:0-21136 GCA_900893395.1 Euglena gracilis
GCAAGTTGTCCACTTGCACAATCGCCGCAAGAGGTCCATTTGTGCAAACTGTGCAAGTGGTCTTCTTGCAATTGTGCAAGTGCTTGTTTGTGCAAATGTGAATATGCGCAATGAGCAGGGACAGTCCACAAAGCAGTTACAAAATGATTACCGTCAACGCTGCCAAAGCCACAAGTAAACCACATGAGGAAATTTCAAATTTAGCCAATTTTGGGCAAAACCTCAACATAATTGGGGAGATGTGGCAACCTGCTGCAGAACTCAATCAGTTTTTTTTCAAGTGACCAGGCAATCCTTCCTTTTTATTTTGTTCTTTGTCCTCTAGCAACCACAAGAGGCAGAGTTCTTTGCGGTTTGTTTCTATGTGCAATATTTGTGGTGTGTGAAAATGCACTCCTTTCGTGACTGACAGAAAAAATTTCACTCCTTCTGGAGCTGCTTTCCAAATCATCCACAAGGTGCTGTGGCGCTTCAAAGTACAATAAATGACTGTAGTCCCCCCCACAGGGCCGAAAACCAAGGGGGGGGGGGACTTTCGACCGGTGTTCATTTTGGGGCCACTTTGGCTGCACCCGGGAGCCGAAATAAAGAGTGTGCAACACAATTAAGTTGCAAGTTGCAAAAAAAATGCATTTTTTGTAATTCTCCCCTGGGGGTTGATCCAAAGGGAAGGGCTTTGAACCAAGGGTCATGAAAAGGACTTCACAGACCCAGGTAAGGTTCCGTTATACCTTGGTGACAGAAGGGGGATCCCGCTTGAATATTTCCGGATGCAAAGGATCTGGGACCCCAAAAATGTCTCAAAGGGTGCTCCAAGGGTGCCAGCAATCGATTTTTACGGGATCCCATATCGATTAAAAGTTCATTTTAGGGGGTAGGAACCCAAAGGGAAGCACAAAATCTCCTGAGTAACAGTAAACGGAGTACTATGACCATCTGATGGTTTTCCCCGGTCGAAAGTCCCCCCCACTTTTTTTTGGCCGAAATCAGGAAATGTCACCCATCTGAAAGTCACCCCCAAATTTCCACTTCCAAACCTTTGTTTGAGGCATTTTTTTGGCACAAAGTGCTCAAAAGCAAAGGGGAAGGAGGGGGCCTTTGAGGCCTTGGGATTGCAAATCTCAATTGGGCAGTGAGAAAAATCTGATCCATTTGGGCCGCTGCCCCGCTTCATCCCACAATAACATACTTTGGCCATTTCGGACCCAATTTAAATTCACTTCTTGGCATATCACCAACCACTGCACCCAACGGTGACTTGACCACGTTGAACCGAAGCGCTCGTTCGCCAGGAGAAATAAAAAAAAACGTTTGCTTTTTGCAACCTTCAGGGGAGGTCCTGCATATTTGGAATATGACTGTGAAGGATATATTCCATCGGGGGCGGTTCGGGTCATGGGAGGGGGGGGTCACGGGGAACACCACATTTTCAGTGGCCAATTAGGAATCACCAAACCCAAATTTTTGGAAAAAAATTAAATTAGGAATTAGGGGAAAAAATTAGGGAATCCTACACTAAGATTAGGATTTAGACACCAAAATCGAATCACCAACCCAAATTGAAAAAATATGCCCCAAATAAAGAATCTACCTGAAAATTTTATCAAATTAGAGTTGCTTCACCCGGCCAGGTGGGTAGCAACAAAAGAGCACTGGTGTAAGGGGTGCCTGGCCACTCACCCACAGCAAACTGGGCCAGAAGCGAAGTTTGTGCCGGCCATAAAACAGACAAGAAGCCTTAGTGCAACTAAGGGGGTGAAGGGGTCACCCCGAACAAATGAACAAATAAATGAGCAAAAATTTTCATCCATAATTGAATAAATAAAACAACCAAAATTTCCAGACAAAAAATGTGCTATCCTCCAAAAACGCAATGTCACTCCTCCTACTTGAACTACTACTTTTTACAACTACGAACACGTAGTAAAAAATCATGGGCAAATAACCCCCCCATGGCAGGACGCATTGTCCTAGCTCCCACCTCAAGCCCACCGAATCGACTCTTCACCATCTGCGTTCTTGGAGATGCTACGTATGCCCAACCATCTTCTCACTAGCCGTCACACATTCAAAAATAATAAATTGCACGTTTCTGATTCAAAATCTTAGATGGCGCTACGAGGCATGATGGTTTTTTGGAAAAAAATCTGCGGTTCCCAGGCACGTTTTTGGAAAAAAATCTGCGGTTAAGCACGTTTCATGCTTTCTGGCCCGCACTGGCTGTGGAGGGGAGACGCCGATCCAGGAAAGGGGCAGACCGCGCAGTATTCAGTGGCATTCGGGCCCGATTCCCCGGTTTTTCACCTCTCCCCGGTGCCCACCAGGCCGATGCACCCCGCAGGGCAAACACTGAAAATGAGGCAAATTCACGTCCCCGTGGGGTTGTGGCTCAGGTGGTGCAGGGGCGGGCCAAGACGCAAGGTTCAGGCCACGCGGCCAGCGGGGAACGTAGGGCGCCAGAAAGCTGTCGACCTCCAGAAAGACAACTGGGGCTTGGTTCAGAATGGGGCTGATCGGAGGGCGGAAAAACGGAGTTTTCAAGCCGATCTGCGGGACCGGGATGGACGCCCAATTTGAAAGGAAAAATCTTGCACTTGGAAAAAAGCCCTGCCAGGGGTGAAAAAATGCCGAAAATGGCTCCCCTCCCCGATGCAATTTATGCAGCTGGACAGCACACTTTGGGAACCACGGTTCCCAAACGAGACACCCGATGCATTGAGCAGGCTTGGGGACAGTGTTCACTGCCCTCCGGGGCAAAAGATGGGGGAAACACAGCCTGGTTGAAGCATCAGCATGGGATGCTCTCTTCCCCCAGGCAAAACAATGCGAGATCTGGTTGGAAGCACGGTGGACCAAGACCTCCTTGTTCTTTGCCAGGGTCTCTCTGAGGTGATGCTTCAGCGGGGTTTCAAACCAGCCTTTTGATTTCCTGCCTTCTCTTGGATTATCCCACATGGAACCCTGCGTCACCAAATCTAAAAATGCCCTTTCAGGAATGACACAAAGAACATTTGAAGGGGTATGTTGTGTGAAGAGTGCTTGTCGTGAAATGAAATGAACGAATTTCGGCAGAGATCCTGTGCGACATCGTTTGATGGGGGAAAATAAAATGTCCATTGGTAACCCATAAGAACTGGGAAGAATGAGGAACCAAACACCGGTCCCATGAAGAACTTTTCAGCAGCAAGACTAAGGGGCATGCACTCTGGAAAAGAGATTCGGATGTTGAATGGGATAGCAGTGATGCTGTTTCTGTTTCAACTTGCAAAAGCAGGGTGGATGGTGGAAAGACACTTGCGTGGGATGGACAACATGGTCCTATGGTCTGGGTATTTCCTTGTGGACCGCTTCCACTTCTCAATCCACTGTCTACAACCTTCCTTGTTGCCCTGCACATGTGAATGGGAGCCTCCTGCCCAATTGCAATGGCAGAAGCACATGTAGAGATGCATTGCTCCCAGTGATGAGTTTTGTCCATCATTAGACAACCATCACAGATTGATCCGACGGATCCTCCGAGCTTCCCAGCGCGCCATGGTGCACAAAACAAGAGTCAAACAAAGGCGATCCCAATAGAACTGGCGGCCTCCCACATGAGCAGATTCATCTTCTTGCCGTCCGATATCCCTTGGAAGCCCTTGACTTTCGGCTGAAAGCCAAAGAGCAAGAATTTGTAATGTATCAAATGGTCAGGCTGAGCAACAACACAAATAATATCTCAGCCCCAACCTTCACTACCAAAAACAATGCAAAATATCCGCAAAATCTTTGAGATTCTGGATTTCATACGAGAGATCTTTATTTGATGAGCACATTAAAATCATTGGAGAAAACTGATCCATATTTTAATGGACAAAAAAAAATTTCAAATTTGGGAACCGTGGTTCCTATTTTTTGTTTGACAAGAATGGCCCAGATTGTGTCAGGAGCCCATGCTCTCTTAGAAAGGAAAAGGGGGGGAAGGGGAAATTGTTTGAACCTTAAGAAGGCAGAATGGCAAAAAAAGCTTGAGAAGAGGGGGGTAGGGTCACAGGGGGCATGGGGGGTCATGGGGGAAGAAATGGGGGTTCGCAGCAGCTTTGCAGAATTGTCAAAAAGACAAAAAATGCTGGAAATTTGCTTTAGACTTGGCGTTTCCTCAAACTTCTGGGGTCCCGAATCCGGGTCACTGCGGGTCGGGTCACGGGTTCACAGGGCAGGGGGTTACGGGGACGACACCACCAAAGGCTTGCAGCACCCGGAAAAGTGGAGGCCTTGGTGCGCTTAGTTGTGGAGTATCCCATAAAGTTTGATGAAATGAGATTTAAAAGGCGTGGTCTTACTCCGAGCGCCTTTGTTTGGGCCCTTGCAGTCTTCAAATGGGTCTGTACATTTTAGTTTGGACTCCAGGAGATGAACGGCTGCATGTGTTTTTGTGTCTTTTGATGAGTGAAACGAGATTTGCCTGTTGTCAACTTGTAATCCTTATTTTGAATTTGGGTACAACTGGCTACAGACCTTGGAGAATTAAGCAAATTCTTGTTTTTTTGGGTCTGGGGCCAAAAAAACGAGAAGAAATATATTGCCTAACAAAGGCAACCATTTTAAATCCTACCAGCATCCATGACGACGCTAAGCTTTGAATGGCTGCCACATCTTGGATACTGGACAGCAACATGAAATCTTGATTGGAGCAAAATCAGCAAAGCTACAACTGCACAGGTGCGCAATGGGGAAGAGGCTTCAAACCAAACCAACCACGGTGGATGGCCCATGCCAGGGAAAATGGATGTTGTCACCCCTCACTGTGATAGCAAAATTGGTACTGTAATAAAAACTGTTCTTTTCTCTTTATGATGCAGTGGTCCCAAAACGTGATGGAATGTCAAAAATTAAAACCACGGTCCTCAAAGACTGATGAGAGAAACGTTGGTGTGTGTCCAACATGCAACTTTATTTTGAGCCCTGGGGCTCACATGGTCTGACTCTTTGATGACGGGATTGTTCGCTTGCGGCCGAGAGAAAAGCATGGCCAAAACTTTCTGTACAATGAATACAATTGAGGAAAAAATCTTCCAAATTGAGAAATTCTGGGATGCCAGAATTTCTCTGCAAATTTGAATGACGAAATGATTTGATGGATGGATTGGAAAATGAGCAATGGAAAAAATCACCTTCGTTCAAATTTGTTGAAAAATCTGCTTTCTTCAGGGGGAAGACAGGGCTCTTGTCCAAATGCAAATGAGTCATCCCACCACATGCTTCAGAGAACACTTCCAGGATAATAACTGGCTTGTTGAAAAAAAATATGCATTTTAGAAAAAACCACCCTGAGTTTTGTAATCCAAACCGCACTTGTTAATTCCTGGGTACCAGCCAAAAAAACAAATTTTTGTTCAATTGTCATGCAGACTCTGCACTTGTTCCCATCTTTTTCTTGCCTATTGACGTGCACAATCATTCACATGCCTCACATCACATTAGCACCATGGAACGCACAAGCCACAAAATAGCACAAACTGCCTGTTCCTTGGGTCACGACTTTCTGTGTGCAATGTTCCACGTTCCCTTGTTTGATGACTTTCCAGAGCGCATACTCCGCTCCATCATGCTCTTGCGACTGCAACAATGCGAGGGCCACATTTGAGT
This sequence comes from Euglena gracilis, assembly GCA_900893395.1. Taxonomy (NCBI): domain Eukaryota; phylum Euglenozoa; class Euglenophyceae; order Euglenales; family Euglenaceae; genus Euglena; species Euglena gracilis. The sequence continues at coordinate 5,629 of CAAHFI011122453.1, forward strand.
TGAACGATCAAGGGCTTTAACACTGCATCTGGCAAAGGGCGATGTCTTAACTCAGCTAAAATGTGACCACTAAAATGGAGTCCCGCACTTTCCTTCTTCTGTGTTTCAGAGGAGTTTCCCAAATCATACAACATCGCTTGTTTGCAAACTTAATAATAACAGACTTATGTCTGTTTCACCAAGGCACCGCATTTCTTTGCCATGGCGGGACAAATATATTAGTGATGGGGCAAAAAAAATAGTGAATTGATCCCGCAACCATTGAGCAACCTGAAAAGTGATGTCAAAAGACTATTTATGTGAACACCTTGGGGTCATGTATGCAAATCCCATCCTGACCAACAGGTGCATAATACATCTGATTGGGGGGGGTGGAATGACCAAAGTACAAAAGCCCTCCCCCCCTCCTGAGGTGACCAGAGTTTTAAGAAAAACAACGGCGAAAAGGATTGAAGAAAATTGAGGTTAGAATATTTCTGGAGTCGGTTTTGGGCTGGCCACCCCTCTGGGATGCAGCTTCCAGTCGATGCACATGCAGGGTTGCAACTGGGTCCGATAAACCACCCTCAAGGGGACAGCGAGCATACTCATAGTTGGAAGCAGTTTTCCTTCTGAATATACGACCCAAAGCAAGGTTCTTTGGAAGTGGTTTCTTGCTTTAACATTGCACAACTAACATTTCACAGCAATAAACTTTTGCGGATGTATGTCTTGGGTGCTTGTGTCACTGTGCGTACCAACGCCTCCCTATCGTGGAAAATCATTGTATTTTGATGTTTCTTGGCGTGAGAAATGCCACCCTTGGCAAGCAACGGGATTACCGAAATAAAAATGTGGCTGGACCAACGCCTCTAATCCCAACCCAGTTGTTGCTACTGCAGCTAGCACCACAACCCAATTTCAGCACTCCCAAAAGCCGACCCTCGAACTTCACAATCCCTCACAGCATAAAAAAATTCATTTGGCGCTTTGCAAATGGCGACTTTCCGGTTACCCTTAATGCAAATCCTGAAGGTGCGAGAGGGGAAACAGTTGCAGGCCTTGGGTTGCAATGACCTTCTATCACATGCACTTCATGTGTGTGATGTACCACTGTGCCAATGAAAACAACAAAAAAAGTGCTTCATCCGATGGTAAACCCCATAAAAAAAGCAGAAAATGAGGAAATCAATGGGCAGTGCAAAAAAAAATTAGGAACCGTGGTTCCCAAAACTTCCCAACCATTGCCCGATTATTCAAAGGCCAAACAGGAAATGTGACCTTCGCAAACATTGGAAATGGGGCCATATCAAGATCATTTGCAATTCAAGGCTAGTCGCTTTCCATTGCTACACCCATTTCTTCGAAAGCCCCCCATGACATGAAGTAGAACACCAGTACCTTGACTACAGGATCGATCAAAAAATTGGGAACCGTGGTTCCTAAATTTCAAAGATGACCCCCACCCTGCAAATAGGGGCTTGCAAAACGGACAGGGGAACAAAAGGTATGTGCTGCCAAAAAAAACCATTCTGCATTTTGGACCAATGTGGCAACTTGGCCTTCTGTTGACACCCACAGAGAGAATGAAGACGCACATCAACTTTGACGCCCGCCCCTGCAACTTTGGCTCGTTGACCCCAACCTGTCCGAGGCCCCGACAATTTCAAAAAAGGGGGGTTCAGACATCCAAAAAGTCTTTTGGAAAAAGTTCAGGGGGGAAGGAAAGTGTGTTTACCCCCCTCCACGAAAATTCACGTTGGGCAGCGTTGGGACCCGCACTCAAACCAGGACCGCAGTGGCACCACCGCAAAACCCATACACAGCGAGAACACCCAGCCAGTGCACAGCACCGGCCCTGGGTGAGCTGTGGAAAAACGTCGCGCGGAGCCGTGGCCCCACGCTGACGACTTGAAAAAGTGGCCATTTTTTGGGAACCGCTGATTTTCGATCATACCCTGTAGCGCCGTCTAAGAGGTTAGGGTTAGGGTGTGAGGGTAAACCCTCCCCCAATTATACCCCCCCAAATAATACCCCCCTCCTCAGGGTCCGACTTCAGCGACCGAGTAAATACCCCCCCCCCGAATCTCAGGCCGACAACCCGGATTTTGACCTTGAAAATGTAAATGTCACAATCTCTGACAACAAATTACGAAAAAATTGATTTTTTTGGATCATTTGGCCTCCAAAAAAATGCTAAGTTTCACGAGAAAGAACAAAAAAAATGCCCCCAAAATGGGTTTTGGGTGTTATTTTGGGTCCTGCAGGGCTTCGAAAATTTCGAAATTTGGGCCATTACCCCCCCAAAAAATACCCCCCCTCGGCTGGGACTTTTCAGGTGAAAAATAACCCGGGGGGTATATACCACGGGATCATCACCCCCCGTGTCAACGGCACTTTCCCCGTACTTTGGCGTGTCAAGTACAAGGGGGGTGGGGAAGGTGGGCAGGGGTGGGAGGGCTGCAGTGGGATGGGGAGCGGACTATTTGGGGTGCCGAAGTTACTGCCTTATTGTGTGGGCCTTATTACTTACTGCCTTGTTTATTGTTTCTTCTTTTTGATCCATGAAGAAAATGGCATTTTGATATGGAAAAGTGCGGTTGACGCGGGGGGGGGTCATAGACCAGCCGTGTGAAGGACAAAGGGGGGAGGAAGCCTCCAAGAAATAGCGTGAACAAATTTTTTGTTGGGACACATTGGAATGGACAGGGGGGCACGTGGATAACACCCCCATAAAAAAGACATTCAGAAGATCATGCCCAGTGCAGGAAAAAGGAAAAAACAATGCCAAACCCTCTTTGACACAGATATGTCTGAAAAAAGAACCTGCTTCCAAGTCAATCGCTGATATCTGCCCCGGCGAGGATGGTGCACCCCCCCAATTGCACTTAGGCTTCTTGTCTGTTTATGGACGGCGCTAACTTTCGCTTCTGGCCAGTGAATTGCCACCTATCTCAAAATTTTGTCGTTGTCTGAAAACACAACTGCAATTTTCCAAAAGCAATTGCCACTTGTCTAACCCAAGAAAGAAACGCACCATCCGGGTTGCAGGAACACTTGCTGGCTGGAGAAAAATTCATAATGCAGTTCGAGGTCCCGCCAAATCACTTGCATGATTCATTTAAAACCGTGTTCAGCCCGCCAAATGCCTGCCCTGAATTCGTGGTCATGAACACGGATTTCAGGCAGGCATCCGGTTCTGACCACAGATTTCAGGGCAGGCATCCATTTCTGACCACAGATTTCAGGGCAGGCATCCAATGTGACAATTGAGGAATGTGACCAGTGACTCACTAACACTCAACGCAGTTACACAAAAGCAATCACGAAGCAATCACAGTTGCTGCGAGGCGTAAGGATCCTCAATGAATTGAGGCGGTTCGGACACTCTACAGCTTACAAAGTGGGGAAACAAAGTATAAAAACCACAAGGGGGGTCTACGGCAATAACAGAGGACGTTATGGTGTTATGGCAAGCGGCACGCTTTACACAAAAAGGACTATACTTTGTGGGCGGCGCAAATCTTGGCAATGAAAATGGGAGGCCAGACCGCAGGCGTCACACACAACTTTTGTTCAGCTCGACACAAGTTGGATTTTTAGGGATGGCACAAAAACCACACTTTTCCTGTTTTATTGGCAGTCGGGACACAGAGTGGGAACGCAACAAAAATTCGTTGAAGCGGGGGAATTGGCGCTCAGAAGAACCCATAACAACACCCTTAGTAGTAGTTTTGCAGAATGCCCGAGCGACGGCATTCACGTATGTCTGAAAGGAGGTTGCCCAACGATTCCCTGAAACGGACATGGTCCCTGACTGTTGTTGGTGTTATGCAACACATTGTTCGATAATGCTCCTTCCGAAGGTTGACCCCCTTCATGGCAGCTTGTTGGTGCAAGGCAACAAGAAGAAAAAATCTGGTTCCAAGGGTACCGAGGTTGCTGGTGTTGCCAATTGTTTGGAGTTCTCCAAACTTTGTGAACACCTTCAAGCCTCTTTTCCGGAGCTAGATGATTTCTTTGTTGCTTGGACGGGCAATTCTGTTTAAGGGGAGGTGTTAACAAGCCATCCACGAGGTTCACCGCGCGTTTCGTCATGGGGAACTGTGGAATGAAAGTCAAAGGGTGACCACAGATTTCAGGGCAGGCATCCGTTTCTGTCCACAGAGTTCAGGGCACCATTGTTTCGGCAAAATTTGACATTTTTCGTGTTTTTCTCCAAGTGCGTGAGTCATGACCACGAATTTCAGGGAAGGCATTTGGCGGGTTCTGAACACGGTTTTACCCTCACCCCCCCTGTTTGCCACCCCCCCCCCCTAATTGGCTAATTGGCCTCCGGGACAAGACCGGCCAATTTCGGCAAGGCCGCAAAAAGGGCTCAGAAAACCTCCAAAAACGTCCGTTTCGAAAATTTTAAAATTCGCCGGAAAAGAAAAAGTCATGACCAATCCAAATATGCGCAAAAAATCAACAAATTTTGCACAAGGAAAAAATTTGGGGTAGGGGTCCTCGAGCCCCCCCCCCTAATTGGCTAATTGGGGTCTGAAGGAGCACGCCATTCATACTTGTAGTTAGTGCACCGCGGCGCTCGTGCCGCGGCGCAAAAAAAAATTCCGCAGCGGTCGCAGCGCACAGAAAGGTTTTTGCCGCGGCTGTCGCGGTACAAGCAAAATTTATTGCCGCAGTTATTGCCGCAGTGGTTGCGGCGCAAAAAAAATTCTGCCTGGAGCTCAAGAACGTATTGGCAGCAACACAACACCCATTTTTTTTTGTGGAAACAATTAGATTGATAGAAGGCGCTCACACGAGCTTTTGGCAAAACAAAGCGGTGGTCGCAGCACAAACTTCAAAAGTTTCCGCGGCGTCGCGGCGCACACATAAACCAGTGCCGCGGCATTCGCAGAGCACAGAAGAAATTCGCGGCGCACGGAAACATTTTTTCCGGTCGCACAAACTGCAAGTATGCCGCCATTAGCCAAATAGGGGAGGGGTGAGGGTAAACAAATTGTGGCTAAGCCCGGATTTCAGCCTGAAACCGGGTTCAGGGGACCCCCTTCGGGGTCCCCCTGCTGAACCCGGTTTCAGGCTGAAATCCGGGCTTAGCCACAATTTGTGTATAGAAACCGTGTTCAGTCCACGATGTACAGCGTGAAAAAACGTGTTCTGAACACGTTTTTTGACACCGTACACGTAAACGAACACGGTTTTCTTGTCCACTCTTTGTGTCCCAATCTCCATGTAGAGGTTTACCACTCTCACCTTTCTCAAATTCACCCCCATATTTCTAAACTTAAGAGTGAACACGGTTTTCTGGCAGAAAACCGTGTTCTGAACACGTGTACGATGTCAAAAAAAGTGTTCAAACCACGGTTTTCTGGCACAAATCACATCAGAGGGATGCTGGGCAACGCCAAGAGTCGCCAACAGGGAATGCAATCGGTGAGGACGTGCGCAAACGTATTGCAAACACCTCGTGGTCTTATGGCTAGGAACATGGACGTTGACATGGACGCGCCGTGTCACAAACATCTCTAGGGACGTTTGGGAGCACGGCGGAGGTCGGCACACACAAAATGGTAAGTGTCATTGCAGACAACACGGGGACACAGAGCGGGCGACAGCAGAGGTGGTTGGGAAACCAACCTTCACACCACACCGAGGACACAAAAAAATGAGAACGTTGTTGGATGGATGGCCCTTCCATCCAGCAGCCTTCTCGTCCAAAGCCTTCGCTGCCAAAGGGGCAAAGAAGGCGATTGGTGGGCCGTTGCGATCTGACACCTTGTGCAAAAACACAAGGGAATTCAGGTACGTGCAAAAAAGCGAAATTGGCATGGAACGCACCCGAAAATTGGTGCCAGCCCTCTCCGTACGTACAGCAACGCATGCCAGCTGCAGCTGAGGAGTTGAATACAACTCCCGAGCATCAACACACCAGCGTGTCCACCCCAAAAAACATTTGTCCAACGTGGCGTGCTGCACCCCATGGGCTACGCATACCCCCATGTACTCTGTGAAACAATTTAGGGCAGCCATTCGTTCCCGACGGTAATCCTTTACTGACACTAAGTCGGGTGGAGGAATTTCACCAAGCAAAGTGTCGGCTTCCTCGGATGGAGACTTCACCTTTTGGAGGGCATCCACAAACTCCTTTACCGTGGGGCGTGGGGGGGGCATTTGGCACTCAGCGAGGTTAGCCAGGCGCAACATGGCTAAGAACGAAAGTGGGAAAGCGGGAGTTTGAAAACGAGAGAATACACCGAAAAAAAAACATCCAAAAGTGAACGCGTTTTTTGAAACTGTACATGTGGACAAACACGGTTTTCTGCCAGAAAACCGTGTTCTGAACACATTTTTTGACACTGTACACGTGTTTAGAACACGGTTTTCTGCCAAAAAACCGTGTTCTGACACGTTTTTTGACACCGTACACGTGGACTTGAACACGGTTTTCTGCCAGAAACCGTGTTCCAAACACTTTTTTGTCAAAAAAACGCGTGTTTGCTATAATCGCAATTTTTTGTGCGAATCACATGGACTTGAACACGGTTTTCCTCACGACGCTGTCCATCGTGGACTACGAACACGGTTTCTAAATCAAGAACTGCCCCAACCGCCCGAACCGGCGTCCCAGGCACAGGTTTCACGCCCGAACCGGCGTCTGGGACACAGTTTCTTGAAACCGTTTCTAGAGGGCTCCAGTTCACGCCCAAACCAGCGGCTGAGGAATCACGGCCAATTTTTTGTTTTGGGCAGTTTTGGGGGTCTTTGGGCCAAAATTGGCGGCGGGTCGAAATTGGTAGATTCCACACTTCTGAAGCCATGTCACCCATGAATTGAAAGCTCCTCTCAAGGGCTTTCGGCTTTCGGCATTCGGCATAATGCACATGGCTCTTATTTTCAGTGTTCGTGTATTTCCAAAATTTGACATTTTAATTTGTCAAATCCCACAGTTCAGGTTGCATATTGCATATGAAACGAAAGCTCTCCCCAGTCTATGGGGGGGGGGGCTGGTTTGGGGGCCATTTCGGGTCAAAAAATCAAACTTTTCAAAAAATCTCCAAAATGGTGGGGAACCACCAGGCTGCCAGAGGCGGAGCTACCGGGCTGCCAACCGGGCCGGGCCAGGCTGCCCTGGCTGCCACGAGCCTCAAACATCTGCTGCAGCATGGCACCATCAAACACATGAAGAGCCTGGCACTATGCAAATCCTGGTCAGCCAAGGTAATGCACATGGCGCTTCTACCACGCCGTGGGCCGAATTTTTGTGTGAAAAAGTCACTTTTAGGTGGTTTTTCAGGCCGGGACAGCAATTTTTGAAGGGAGAAATGTTGTAGAATCAATACAATTGCGACCCCCTAGGCAGGGGGGGGTTGGGGGGTTGCGCCACGGCATGCGCCGCAGCGTGAGGTGGGGGGCACGGCGCTCGCCGCGGTGCGAGGTCTCCATTGCCAACACAGCAGACGCAAGTTGTGAACGATGCAAAAGCATCTACGACAAGTGTTGATGCTGCACAAATTAGCCATTACCATCACCCCCCCCTAAATGACCCCCCCCCCCAAATGGCCTTCCGGGTCCCCGGCCGAACACCCGACTTACCCGTTTAGCCACCGGGGAGGTTCGGCACGTCTGACGAGGACCCTCGGCCACCAGGGGTGGGGGGGGCGAGGGGGTCCGACCACCAAGGGGGGGGGGTGGCTGCCGAACCAAATTGGCTGCCCGAAACCTCCCCCCCCCCTAAGTGAGCTCCCCCCCCAAATGGCCCTCTGGGGTCCTGGCTGGGCAAGAGGGGGGTCATTTAGGGGGGTAATGGTATTTTTGCAACCAGCTGTTAAAAAAAACCCCAACCCCCAGAAACCCGTTTTTTTGTTGTTTTTTTGACTCCAGATTTGAGAAAAAGTATCAAAGTCGGCATCAAAGTCAGCAAAGTCGGCAGAGCAAAAATAATCAATCAATGAAAATGATGTGTCAAAGAAATTGGAAGCAGGCCAGCAGGCTTCTGATTCTGCCTTTTTCAGCCATTTAGAGGTTGAAAATTGATTTCCCGAAATTTCTCAAAATGGTGGGGAATTAAAGGAAATGTCTAGCGACATAAAATACAGCCCGACAGGTCAAAAGGTTGTGGTGAGAATGCAGCATGTGTAAAAAGCGTTGAAAAATTCTCTATTTATTTTACTGGAAAATTTCATTGTGTAGATTAATTGTTTGGCACTGTCTTTTGCCGGGCGGATTTTGCGCGAAGTTGAATGAACCACACTGACCAACATTTCCGGAACACCTCAGCCTTGGAAAGGGCGGCATGCATTGTACAATTATAAAAGTTTTTTTTCTAACATTTTTATTCTTTGGTATTTTTGCTTTTGCAACGGAATTTCTTTTGTGCGCTTTGTTGGGAACTGCATTTTCAACCAGCAAGCTGATTGTCCAGAGATTGACGTGGGACGTTTTGTATATTATGGGTAAACCCCCTCCCAGATACCCTCACCCCCCCCCCTCAAAATGTCCACCCCCAAGAGTGGCCAATTTTTTTTTGACAAATTCTCTTCCCCCCCAAAGTGGCCACTTTCTTTTGGTGGCCACTTTTAGCTTAAGCAGGGCTGCATAGAGGTAGAGGTAGAGTTCAAAGGCCTCTACCTCTATGTCAACCACCTCCACCTCTACCTCTACCTCTATGTCACCTCTATGTCTATAAAATGTACCAAAATGGCCTCAAAAAGGGTCATAAAAACCCCCCATGCTTGGAAAATGGCAATTTTGCATGAAAACACATGCAAAACGGCGAGGGGATGAGAAACAATATGTGGGTTGGTGGTTTTGACAGTTGTTGGCGCAGTTATGTGACCACATTGAGCAATTGTTAAAACTTTTCATGTATTTCCCCTTTGCTTGCAAAAAAGTTCCTTTATTGAGTCATTTTCCTTTGGTTTTTGACATAGAGGTGACATAGAGGGATAGAGGAGGTTGGAAAACCTCTACCTCTACCAGTGGTGTAGAAACAATTTTTTCTTGGGGGGGCGAGATCCTGGGCCACAAGCGAAAGTTAGCGCCGGCCATAGGGGGTGGTTCGGGTCACGGGGGGGGGGGGTCGGGGTCACGGGAGGAACACCACATTTTCGGCGGCCAAATTAGAATCACCAAACACGATTTTTAGGGAAAATCCATAAATTAGGAATCCCCACACCTGAATTTCTGAATTTTGGATTTTGACACCAATTTGGGAATCAACATCCCCAAATTTGCAAAATTTATGCCACAAAATTAGGAATCTACCTGAAAATTTTATCAAATTAGGCATCACCGGCCATTTTTTCCCAAAAAAAAATTGGCCAAAAAGGGTCTTAGGACGGGTCACTGGGGGTCACGGGGGCAACACCCCATAAACAGAGTCCAACTAAGGGGGCGAGATCCTTGACAAGGCTAAATATCACCATTGCTTCTTTTTCGCTGCCCAAAGGGCGGCGAGACGGTAGCACTTTTTTTGAAAGAGGGCATTGAACGTGACAAAAAAAGCAACAATTTTGACATCATGACACAAACCCATCACAACTTGCGGACTGGCGGGGAGTTTCGGCTAACCTAAGGGCTCTGGAGAAACTAGAGATCGTCCCCTAACCTATAGGCTATTCACTTCGGGGGCCAGGAAATCCAATCACATCGACAATCCTCGGGGCTTTCAAGCTGCCAACGGGCGGCCAGACGGTGAAATCTTTTGTGTTTTGGAATTTCAAACGAGTGCAAAATGCGAAAAAGAGACAGTAATGAGGTTGCCTACCAAAACCTGCCCCCTCCGAGCCATTTTGTGTGGAACAAAAAAATGTATTGCCGCCCGAAGGGCGGCTGGACGGTAATGCAATTCTCCAAAACCTTCCCCAAAAAGAGCCAAATTTGTTAACAGAAAATTGCGTGCTCTTTGAAAATTGAACGTTAGAAGCCCAGTCAAGATGCATATGTTTTTGTTGCCCCCAACGGGCGGCGAGACAACAGTGGAGATATTCACAAACAACAAACCCAAATTGAAAAAAGGAAGACTTTTGTCCCTTCCAACCCATGAGTTCTCGACTTCTTTGGCCGCCCGAAGGGCGGCAAGACAGTAGCGACGTCCAACAGCAAAAAACACCCAAAGTTCAATGAAAAGTTGAGTTCTTAATGTGAGAAACCTTTTTCATTGAAAGGAGAACAACAAAAAAAATTTGGAGGCTGAATTTTTTTCGGGGGGCGAGAAATTTTGAGTCACAAAAATTCTCGGGGGGCGAAAAAACCTCGGGGGGGGGACGACTGCCCCCCTGCCCCCCCAATTTCTACACCAATGACCTCTACCTCTACCTCTATCCCTCTACCTCTATGCAGCCTTGTTTTAAGCCCAAAAATTGACCCCCCCCAAAGTGTCCCCTCCCCCCAGAGTGGCCCCCCTACATCCGGGACCCCACGGAACCTAGCCTCTCCATGGCGTAACCCCCCCCTAATAGTGCTGCGGGCCAATAGACCGTGGCCGTCGTCCTCTCGATGTTCCCTTGGTCCACCGCGGCCGTCATCCTCTCGATGTTCTCTCGGTCCACTGCAGCCGTCGTCCTCTCAATGTTCGCACCCTAGCCCTCGACGAACCCCACCCCCACCACCCCTGTGCACCCACCGCCCTGCACAGGCCACCATCCTGTACCACACTGTCATCCGGGCCCCAGGTAGGCCCCTTGGAGGCAGGGCCATAGCGGCCCTGTCGACCTTGGGCATTGTAGGAATGTGGGGCGCTTCTAATCTTAATCCGAATCCCCAGAGCCCATCATGGTGTTGTGTTGGGAAATGAACTGTATGAATGAGGTCTGAATGATGTATGATGATTCCGCTGTTCACACGAGTGTTGACCTCACAACGGAGTTTCAGGTTCTCCTTTTATCACATTTCAACAGATCGTACTGCTTTCTTCTTCAAGCAAAACTGACTTTGTCATTGTCAGAGCGGGATTCATGATGGTTTTACCCAAAAAACAAACAAACTGTTCGTTGTAGAAGTGGCCAAAATACTGGCCCGTTGTTGCAGAAACTTGGCAGCATTTTGGTGCCAACGTTTTGGCAATTCTGAGCCAAATAGCTGGCATGAGGGGCCAACGTTCTGGCAACTCCAGGCCAAATAACTGGCACGAGGGGCCAAAGTTTCCAGGTTTAGCTGTAAGCAACCTCCCGGGACCACTGAAATTCCAAATTTAAGCAGCCCTGGGATTGGGAAAATGCAGGAACATACGCAAGCGAACCAAGTTTGAACACTTTTTAAACAACCAAGTTTTAAGTTGAAAGTTTAAACACGTTTTGTTTGTTGGAACCTTTGCAAGGAAGAAAAGGCCCTAAGAAACAACCAACCTTTCCAAATAATGCATGTTTTCTCGAGATTTTTGAAAAGGGAAATTTTTGACCAAAAATTAGGGTTGACGTTTTTTTTGTTTTTTTTTAAAAAAAAACATGTTTCTTTTTTTAAAAAAACGCAAAAACATGTTTTTTTTGAAAAAGCAAAAATTGACCTTTTTCCTTGCGAAATCGCCATTAATTGAGGAAATTTTTCGGGTGTGGTTCGGGTCACGGGGGGGGGGGGGTCGCGGGGAACACCACATTTTCGGTGGCCAAATTAGAATCACCGAAAACGAATTTTTGGGGGAAAATCCTTTTTTGGCTCCAAATTAGGAATCCCCCAACCTAAAATTAGTATTTTGACACCAAATTAGGCATCACTAGTCCAAATTTTGCAAAATTTTTGCCTCAAAATTTTTGTCAGAAAAAAATTGGCCAAAAAGGGTCTTAGGTCGGGTCGGGGGGGGGGTCACAAGGGGAATACTATACCTATTTGATAATTTTCCCTGGTTGATAATTCCCCCCACTTTGGGCCGAAATTTTGGAAATGGTCAACTGTCTGATAATTTCCCCCCCCCAAAAAATACACTCGGTCAAGCAAAGGACACATGGAAAATGGCTCTTTCCGCCCTGCTGGTTCACCTGTGGCGAGGACGCAGGTTTTTCAGCTGTGCATGCAGGTGTGCAAGTTCCTACAAATTCGAAGATGGAAAGTCACCCAACTGGAAGTCAACCGTACCGATAACCCCTGAATGATCTTGGGCAGCTTACAACGTTGGAGCACATGACGCTTCCCGGGGCATGTACCCCGGACTTTCCATGAACTTTCAAGGAAGCCTTGACAGGCATGAGAAAACTGAGGAAATGACAACTGGTTGATAATTTCCCCCCCTGGTTTCCGGCTCCGTGGGGGGGGAATTATCAGATAGGTACAGTACCCGCTCTAAAGTATTTTATGTGTTAAAATATTTCCATATCCGTGTTTTCTGGTGCAAAAAATCATGCTTTCAACCCCCCAAAAAAACAAAAAATGAATGCTGCAGAAATAAAAAATGAACTTTTCCCCCCAAAAAACATTGCAAAAATTTTCCCCAAACCCTCCATGGCGTTTTTTTTTTTTTTAAAAAAACATATTTTTTTGAAAAAACATGTTTTTTTTTTGTTTCAAAAAGAACAAGCCGTCAACCTTGCCGAAAATCTCACCCCGGCGAAATGCCCACCCTTGGGTTGGAAATAAAACCGCGGATTATCACGGTGCGCTTGCAGCGGACCGCCGACGGCGGGGGGTGCGCTGTTATTTGGACCCTGCGCTTGCATTGGCCCCGCCCATGTCAGGCAAACCTCCTCTGGCTTCACTGCCCGCAACGTACTGCAGGCATTCTGCGGGCACGGGCTTGATGTCGGGCAGTGGCAGCGGCAGCAGGTCGTCCGCGTCAACGATTATCTGATCGAGGGTGTATAAGGAAACGTGCTGTGGATGTAGTACATGCCTCGTCATCAGAGCTGACAACCTCCACGGGCGGGGGCGCCTTCTTCGGCGTCAACAAAGCGCGAGTCGAGCTTGATTGCACACACTGCTTCTCCTGCTGAAGAAATGGGCACGGGATTACTGAACGGTTAACAGGGCAACCTTTGCAGCACCTCTACAGCCTGGCGACAAATGTCGTCTCGAGGAGCACGGTAGTACCGGTCGGTGTTGCGTGGGCACATGCCCACGCTTTTGTAGCGCGATGCAGACCGAGCTCCTCCACCAGTGCCGAGACGACCGGACGGCGCGCAAGATCTTTGAAGACAATCGCACAGTCCAGGATCCTGGGCAGCTGAAAGCGCCACCATTTTACCTTTCACTGTGACAAACGTATCCCAACAAAAGTAAGTGGGCTGCTGGCATTTCCCGAAGTGCGGCGGCAACCTCAAGACCAGCCAAAAATTCTGCTGGTGTGGGGGTTTGGGCCAGCGCACTGGTGCATACGCAGTCACTTGGCCGGCGTACATTGAGAAAACCTGTTAAGAATCGCAGTTCATGACCATGTGTCCCTAGAAGCCGTTCGGGCGTGAAACCAGAGCCCCCGAACACGGTTTTCAAAAACTGTGTCCTAGACACCGGTTCGGGCGTGAAACCTGTGCCTGGACACCGGTTCGGGCGGTAGCCCGAACCGTGTCCCAGGCACAGGTTTCACGCCCGAACCGGTGTCTGGGACATAGTTCTCGATATAGACTTTCTTCTTCACCTGTAAAAGTTTGTGGTAGCGTTGCCGCACTTCGGCAATTCTTCTTCTCCCTGAAGAAAAAAATGAAGAAAAATAATGCCAAAGATGAGAAAAATCGGTCTCCCAGACGCCAGATTCACCAATAGAAACCGACGTCCGCCACCCTTGTTCTGATGGGGAAAAAAAAAGTCGACTTCTCAGGCACACGGAGTCCATGGCCAGAACCTTTCAAAAGGAATTCCGGAAATTCCAGAAACGTGCAAATTTCACGGTTTTGTGAAAGATTTCAACTTTTCATGAAAATCTCCCAGGACACCTCGCAGGCAGGCATGAGCCAGTCCAAGTTCACAACAGAAACCGACATCCACCCCTTTCGTAAAGCTGCGTTTTAAGGCCGCAAAGTTCATGACAGAACCGGCGTTACCAACCTTCGGTCAAAGGCACTCCCACCAATCTCCGACCACTCGCCTGCAATGTTACGCAACTGACGATCGCAAGCACACCTTTGACAATGTCAATAGTTCAAGTACAAACTCACCCCTCAATGAGAAACAAGAAAAAATTCCGGCAACAAGGTCGGGGTCACATGCCTGCTGTTTGCACCTCCCTCCAGTGAACCCCCCCTGATGGGATCATAACGGACTGCCATTTCACAGTATTGAAACCGTGTATGGGGGCTTCGGCTTCACGCCCGAACCGGCCTCGTTCACAACTCAGCACACCAATTTTCACTTCACTTTGAGCTTTTGTACTATTGCATAGTTGATCACTCCCAGACACCGGTTTCCCGCCCGAACCGGTGTCTGGGATACCGGTTCGCCCCCCCCCCCGCCTATGCCAAATGAGCCACAAAAACGGGGGTGCTGCCCCCGTGACCCCCCCCCCCGTGACCCGCCCGTGACCCGAGAATCGAGCCTTCAATTTTCATACAATGCATCAACCTTCATCACTTCAGCCTTTCTTTCATTCATCATTTCAGCCTGCTTTTGATGTAGGTGGCGTTTTTGGTCGCTTTGCATCAATTTTCTGGTTCTAACCATCAAAATTTTGCCTTGACATGGTCTAAAAATGGAAAGAAAAAAATTTTCGACCTAAACAATGACTTTTTGACAACAAACAATGACGTATGAAGTACCACCTCCCTCCCCCCTGATTGAACCCCCCCCTAATTGACCAAACGCCCCGGGGAAATTTTTTTCAACCCCCCTCTAATTGACCACCCAGGGGGGATTCCGTGCTAAAACCCCTACTTGACGGTGCCCCCCCCCCCAATTGATGGCACAAGGGTGTGACGTAGAGCTGAGCTCTTTGGGAGACCACCCCGGCCCGGCCCGGGAAAAACACTCATTTTCGGCTCAAAAACAGTTTTTCCGGGTCAGGGAGGCCAAGAACATTGTTTTGGGCAAAAAGAAAATTTTCGATTTTTTTTTCGACTTTTTCGAACCAGTTTTGACCCAAAATCAATGGGTTGGCGGCCCAGAACGGGCGCTGGCAGTCGAAAAACGCTGATTTTCGGCCCAAAACACTTCGATGGGTCGGGGAGGTCAAAAAAACATGGATTTACGCAAAAAAAAATTCGATTTTTTCGACTTTTTTGGGCCGGTTTTGACCCAAAGTCAATGGGTTGGCAGCCCAAAACGGGGCGCTGGAGGGGCGGGGAGTTGCGGGTAACTAAGGGCTCTGGAGAAACTAGGGATCGTCCCTAACCTATTTCACTTTGGGGCCCGGAAATCCAATCACATCGATAATCCTCAGGTGGCTGGACCTACCCAGGGGGGGGGGGGGGGGGGGGTCGGACCCCCCGTCGCCGGGGTGGCAAGCTTCGCTCTTACTCTAAAGAGATAAGAGCTCAACGACCCCCCCTCTAATTGACCAAAAGGGGGGTCCCGTGGAGAGGTCCCACGGTCAATTGGGGGGGGGGGGTGGCAAGTAAGTAGGAAATAATTTCATAGCAAAAAGGGGGGAGGAGAAACATGAAATTTT
>CAAHFI011123999.1:0-10004 GCA_900893395.1 Euglena gracilis
CCTTCCCCCTCCCCACCCTCCCCTCCCCTGCTCGCGAATGGCCGGCCAACCGCCGCCGGCGGACTCCACCATGGAGGTGGACCCCCTGGGGGACGAGGAGGGGTCGGAGGACCCGGAGGCCAACTCCTCCTGTGCAGAGCAGGACGACGCCGACTGGGCGGAGGAGGCGGCCCAGGAAACCCAGGCGTGTGCCTGGC
This sequence comes from Euglena gracilis, assembly GCA_900893395.1. Lineage (NCBI taxonomy): Eukaryota > Euglenozoa > Euglenophyceae > Euglenales > Euglenaceae > Euglena > Euglena gracilis. The sequence continues at coordinate 198 of CAAHFI011123999.1, forward strand.
GGTGAAGGCCCTCTGCATATTGCACAATACAACATCAAAGCAGGTGGGTGATGCCGGGCGGGAACACAAGTTGCATTATTTCTTTAATTTTGAAGGTGTTTCTCGATGACTCCATTGCTTTCAGGTTTTCCAGGCGCAGTCCCATATTTGTTTTTTTTTGTGCATTTTCTGCCATTATCCATCACAAACTGATCCCAAAAATAACTGGATTCCCAGCCGCATATTTACCCATTTAATCATTGCAATAGCATATTTTACATTTTGGGCCCTTCCGAACAATTTGGGCTGTTTTCAAATAATTTGGCCATCTCCACCCATTTTCGGGCTGCATATGTCACTGCCAATCATGTTTTGGCCACTTTGGTCCATTGTCGACCATTTTCCTCCATTTTGGTGTTTTTCTTTTGGCTTTAAAGTGACTTTGTAAATTGCAATAAAACCCGGGCGCTTGCCCCCCCCCCCAGCTTGCCCTCCTATTTTTTTGCAATTTTCACCCCCGTACAGTTGGCCTTCGGGCTTAACTTGTCCATTTGTAAGTTTTTTTCGCCTACGCCATGGGCCGTGGATGGACTGGCTGCTCTGCAGGACCTCTTCTCCGAGGAGCGCTTCCCGTCCTGTGCGGAGTGCCTTCAGTACATGCGGCAGACGTACGGCTTCGACTTGCTGGCCACCGTCCGGCACCGCTGCCAGGCCCCCGCTGGGGACATGGGTTGGGTCGCCTTTTTGCTGGGGGGGGCTGGGTTCTGCGACGCCATGCAAAGGACGGGCCTCAGATGGCTGGGGGCGGTTTGCCTGGGGGGGGGGTCAATGCCCCGGATGAACGGCGTGTCTTTCCCCGCTGAGCAGCGGGTTATGTCCCGCGGAGATACCGGTGCCAGGACAGCCTCCAGTCATCACCAACGTAGAAAGCCAGCCCTGGGAAAGCCCCCCCATCCCAGCGCACGGCGGGGGGCTGCCTGGGGCCTCGACCTGTTCTCGGCCATCAAGTACGTCAACGCCATCCGGTGGGCCGTGGCGGACGGCGCCACCTTCCCAGACGTGGAGTGGAGTGAGTGGCCCGTGCCGGATGATGAGCGGTGCGTTGGATGCCGGGGACGGGTTCGAGGGAATCCTGCGCTACAGTCAGGTTGGTGCGGAATGGTTCAGGTTCATTCACAGCCCCCCCCCCCCCAACGCAACATGTCACACATGCAGTAGATGGATGCTCTACTGCAAACAAGTTACATGCACTGTGCCTGCAGATGAACACACCCTAAAGGACGAGGGCACAGAGGTGTATTGCCGGTGGAATGCGCCAATATCATCACATATCCCTTCACCCTCCCACAGGTTCCTGCTACCAGTAGTGGACGCAGACCCGTTGTTGCAGATCGTCGACATCGATGTCCCGGCATATCCCTGCCACTTTCCGAACATATGTGCACCTCCTCCACTTTGAAAACTTCCCATTTATATCGACCACCCGGTGAAGCGACCATGGACGCCCCCCCCCACTTCGATTTTTTGGGCAATTTCTGTGGTCACGGTCATAAAAAGGCCATCGTTTGCCAAAGAAAAAGGTGATCTGGGGAGTATCTTAGTGGGATATCTTAATAGTAATTTTGTCAAACTCAGATAACAAAAGAAGCTTTATTGCGGCTCAATTATGTCAATGTTCAATTTAGTCTTCATGTCGCTCAAACTTATGGTGAGTTGGGATGCATTGGGGTTTGTTGGGTTTTGTACAGGAGTTGATACAGAATTTTTAGCTGTTTCTCTTTAAATTTCAGAAGTGCCAAGAGAGGGTTAATTTCACAAACGTTATGTGATGAATCTATTATTATCAAATTTTCGTTCTTGTTATTTTTAATTTATCTTTATAAACAAATACATAAAACATGCCAGAATAACCACATGTTTGTAGGAGTGTTTTGGATTCTTTTTTTAGAGAGATTGGTGGCATTCTAATCGTTGTCTGATGTGAAAATAAGTTTCATGAAACACAAATTCATGATGCTTCATTTCTAAGCAAGGTCTATTGTGCCGCTTTATTCTCGCTTCTTGAGACCATGTGACAGATCGGAGGAATTTGAACGCAACATAGAATGTGTGTGAATGGCTTGATTTCAAGTGAAACAAAACAGACATCCACCGGCAATTTGAATCATGCAGACCACAGCCATTGAGGACGTATTCAGAAACCAAAAAATCAGCATGGGCATTTGAGATCTTTTTCATTCAGAGATCCATTTAGGAGAGCTCCGGTGTAGCCGGTTAACGTGCACCGGCGAGACACACAGTGAATGCGACTTGGTTCCCACGTCCCGTTGACTGGTTCGCCTTCTGCTGGTTGCACGGTCTGTCCTTTGGCACATATTCAAATTGTGTTTGGCGACACCGTTGCTGCTTTGGTGCGCTTAGAAGAAAACATTCGAATAATCAGCTCACAAGATTGTGAAAATCTACATCGCCCAGCCCATTAGAACGGTCAACGTTCAGCTTTGGTAAAATTGGCTGATCGACAGCAATATGCGCACCATCCAAGGACACCCTTCATTGGCTAAACAAAAGCACACATCCAAGAAACACTGACATTCTGTGTGCGGTAAACAGCTGAACTAAGAAGCTATAACCCAAGGATTAGAAAAAAAAATAGCTCAGCTGTCATGAGTAAGTAACAGTCAAGGGGGCTTTTCTTCTCGATGGATGGCATTGAATGGATGAGAGCTTCTAGGTACAGTTGAGTTACTACGAAATTAACACCATGTCTGAACCACCAAGTGACGCCTAAGCCCAGGTCTTGTTTATGTTGCGCAAGGCTGGTAACCTATTTGTTCAGGATGGTGCATACTGGCAACTGAGTCCAAGGGTATCCTTCAAATACGCAGGATGTGCCATATGCCTGAGCCATAAAAATGAATTTCATGAATTTAATGAAAAAAATACCTCGTCCGAAAAAACACTTCTGCTTCCGCCATTTGGTCCAATTGTTTTGATTCCACCCAAATCTCCCAAAAGCAAGTTCAAAGTGTGTGCCCAACTCTTTCCAACAACGAAGTCACTCTTTGACGACAACACAAGCCCCTTTTGGATGTTTGCAGCAGTGGGACATGCTTGTATAAGTAACTTGTATTGATTGAGATACTCGGTGTCAGCAGCGCTTTGGGATTTAAATACCCTGCTAGCAGAAAATCTTTTGGTTACTACATATTACGGATTTCGTCTCCTTGTTGGCCAAGCTCGACTCTATCAGTATCCAGACCAGTTATCAATTCAAAGGTAGCGCAATGGTGATATAACTATATAAATACATAATATAATATATATGTATATGTATATGTTCATTCAATGTGGCATCTTCCATGTGGCATATATATATATATAATATATATGCATATATACAATATATATGTGTGTATATATGTATATATGTTGGTAATTTCCTGTCGATACGCAACAAATAATTATTTTTCCCTTCTTTGCCTAATGCCTGCATCTCTTTTATTATAACCTACATCAGCCATCTAACCACCACTAAATGGTAAATCTGCACCTATGTCGCAGAATATACTGATGACTAAATCTTATTACATGATGATGAGCGCATTATCAACCTATTGGAGCACTATTTTTTGATCTTGTTTAAGATCGAGGAAACCAAACTGAGCTTTTTCCTTTTTTTTCTTTATATTGCAGCTAGTTTTAGGTATTTCGTTTGTAGAATGCCATTGCGGACAACGAACCGTAGGAAATAATCAGAAGCATGCAGCAGATGGTACCTGCAGCAACCCGTCCCTGCACTACCTGGCTCTGGCAGTATTGCCCAGTATTACCAATGAGATGATTAAACTCATCAGGATGGTAGAACCCACAATACAATGGGAAGGGGAAATTTCCAGCATGCAAGCTCTCAAAGATGAGGTTCCTGGCAGATTTTGTCGAAAGAGATCCAGGGTATTTTAATGCTATTGCCCAATATCATATTGTTTATCAAAAGGATGTGCTTATGATGCAAGCTTTATTGGACAGAGGAGCCAGGGTGATTATAAAAGATGAAAGGGGAATGACTACTTTGCATCTAGCTGTTGACATAGAAGTTGAGATCATAAAAGCATTGTTTGCTCAGGATAGTGTTGATGTTTGATGAACACACAAGATTAAACAGTAATATTCCTTGGCATCTCGCTGTTGGGGTAGTAATGTCGAGATCGTCAAGCTTTGTTGGATAAAGGAACTGCCATAGATTCAAAACATGGAAATGACCATGCGCTTTTGCATCTCGTTGTCAGTGAAGGTAAGGAAGAGATCGCCAAAGCTTTGTTGAATAAAGGAGTTGGTATAAATGCGCAAATTTCAGATCGCTCTACGTTTTTATACCTAGCCGTTGGTAAGAGTAACATGGCTATGGCGAAGCTTTGTTGGGATAAGGAACTAATATAAGTGCAAAAGCTTTGGGCGGGAATGCGCCTTTGCACCTCGCTGCTGGTCAAAGTAATGTGGAGATTTCCAAAGTTTTGTTGGATAAAAGAGCTGCTTGATGGACATACCAAATTCTGTCGCTCTATGCCATTGCATTTAGCTGGTAATAAGAATAATGTGGCTGTGGTAGAAGCCTAGGGATGATTCGCCGTGCCTGCAACTATCAGCACAATTTGCAGAATGGGATAGGGAAGTTCTTAGCAGGGCCCGACTAACCCATCAACCCCCCTCTAATAAAAAGGTCTTTGGGCAGTAAATCCACAAGGGTTCCCCCTAACTTTCATCTTCTTCTACAACTTCGGCCAGGGAGTCAGTGTCTGCAGCCATAATCTTTGATATTTGTGTTCTTGCTTCTGTGTCAGGGAATAGGGCGTCCGAGGCAGACCCCGACAAATTCTCTTGATTGATCCGTTGCACAAAACTGCCACAAATAGCAGCTCAATGCTACGAAGTCGAAGAGAGCTTGGGTGTTACACGCGGGGTGCAATGAAAGCGCTGAATCCGCAACGTATCAACGGATATTTGCATGTTACCAAACAAAATTTAACATCAAACAAGAGGTTGTGTGTACAACTGTTGGAAAAATGGAATGAAAAGTATGCATTATGGTGCATACATTTGTATTTCATCTTTGGTTGGCCATCTTCAACGCCACTAATGTTCGGCTATTGAATGCATTGTATATTGACTGAATTTATGTTCATTCAAACGTGGCTGATCTTCCTCTGAAGCTTTAAAAAAAAAAAGAAGGCTGAACCTTCTTTGCAAATCGAAGATATTTTTGTTGAACCAGAGACAAACTGGTGGCACAGAAACGCCATTCAATTCTACTGTTTCTGAGATTTGATTGCCATATGTAAATATAAATATAAAATATGATAGTTAGGTAGTAATAATAATAATAATAATAGTTAGGTAGTAATAATAATTAGGTAGTAATAATAATATATAAAATATAAAAGTTGCTGGGGGGTTAATAGATTCACCTCACCGCCAGCTTCTGTTATTTAGAAGCAAAAAACCAAACCGTAAATGCAGTGAAGCCTGAGCTTGCCCCAGATATTTTTTTCCCGTCATTTGGACTGGATTTCAAGAACCTGGTGTCATTTGACCTAAGTTGAGCCTGGGTGGGCATTGAGGAGGGGTTCCCCCTCAACACAATGTGAAACACTCACATTCTAAAATATTCATGAGAACGACCATAGTTTGCCACCAGAAACCGATTTGCTGTTGGCTTTGGGTAGACGAAACCTGAATGAAAAATGTGCATTCGATGTGCAAATGAGGGCACTCCGATTCCATGTAAATAAAACGGCGTATGTTCCTTCTTCTTAAAGCCCTTGCTGTAAGGAATGTGCAGCTCTTAATCATCAATTTCAATCAGCCCAACCGTCACCTGTGAGGAAACATTTGCACAATGCGCTGCCAAGCAAAATTAAATCCTCCTTTTCGCTGGTAAAGGAAGAAGATTTTTTTTAAATAAGACAAGGTACAAAACCAGGAGGATGTATGCTCTGTTTCTGGGGGTTTCTCCAAGCCAGAGGGGACCCAACCCCTCCCGGGTGGTGGGAAGCACCTTTTGTGGCGTTGTGAAGCTTGAATCGTGGAATGAGCCAAACGTTGTCATTTAAATGTGTTTAACTTGATTTTTGTCATGTCGTGTTGCATCCCCAGAATGCGAGGGGCAGCAACATTATTTTGGTTCATTGTGCACCTGCACAATCTGTCCTTGTGTGTGTGTGTGTCTAATTATGACAGTGTCAAAGATCTCTGCAGGATGGACATTAAATGTTTATCTGATCATTGCAGGATGAAGAAGAAAGTTTAAAAAAGTTTGAGTCAAAGTCCAATTCAAATTTCTTCAGTATCAGCTTCGCCTCATCCTTCAACAAATCCTTGCCAACGGTGAGTGCAGCAATGAGTTTGTGCGATTGAACAAGAAACCATTGTAAAAAACTTTTTATTCTTATTTTGCACTCCTGAATAAAAAACATTTGACTTTCACCTTATGGCAAAAAAAAATGCTGGCGGGTTCCCTCCGGGGACTTGAACTGGCACATGTCATTGCAGCTTGATTGGAGGCGCGGACGGTGCTACCATTCTCGGCGTCCATGGTGTTTTTGGGGTGCGAGGCGCCATCTTCAGCCTCCATTTCCTCCATTAAAAAAGCTTTGTGTCCTTAAGCTCGATAATTTCAGTTGATTCTCAAAGAAAATCTCCTCCAAAGAATAAACATTAACACCAGAAAATCTCAATTTATCTCATTCATACCATATGACCACTTGGGGGGGGGGGGGCTGAGCCCCAAATCTATACACCCTTGGTGTCTTCTGCCAAGTTGAAAAAACGGCTCTTCAAAGGCGTTGCCGTCGGTGCTGGTGCCGATGTTGCCACCGCTGCAGCCGCCGCTGCCGCCACTGCAGCACGCGCACGCCATAAACAGAAGCCTACCGCTGAGATGCCGTAAGGAAAAGCATTGCAAGACTCCATTGGGCCTTCACAAACTTCACATTTGCAGGGTTGTTTTGTTATCCATTGAGTTCAGAACAACATACCCAAAATTTTCCCCCAAATGTTCATTTGGAGGTAATTATTGTGTGACTCTTCTTGTATTGGTAACACCGTGTCCTGAGTGTCGTCTTTGGTGTGCGCGGTGCCATCTGATCCAGCCTTTATCCTCCACAGGGAGGATAAAGCAAATCAAACTGAGAAAGCCTCGAAATACTCCATAAAAGAGAATTTGTGTCTTTATTTTGTCCGGAATTGTCAGGTGTTTTTCAAAGAAATCCCTCCAGAACATCGAGATTCACACCGAAGACTTTCAATTCACATCACTCACAGCCCGTTTCACAAGACTACTGGGGAGGGTTGAGCCCCAAATTTTTGTTGATAATGAATGGTCAGTTCTTATCGTTGCGAAGTTGTGTGACACCATGAAAGGATTATATATTTTTTTTCTATTTTGGCATATTTGTGTTTCTGCACGGTGTATATCCCCCCCCTCTTGTCCAGTGACCAGGCTTGTCCAACAACCACCCCCCTGGTCGGATTCGGGGAGGGTGGGCCTTTAAATTTGGGGTTGGGGTTGGGGTTAATGCGGCCAATTCGCGCCGAAAATCGGCGTTTTAAGGACCAAGTTAGGTCACAAGTTAGATTTTGTACGGGAAGAATTTTGAATCGCCTGTTTACCCCCCCCAAAAAATGCCCAAATCTTATTTTAATTCCCCCAAAATTCGTCTGCAAAGCGGCTTAACTACTCCCTAACTTTCGAAAAAGGGGAGCCCGATGGGAAGCTGGTCGTAACCCTAACCCTATCCAAATCAATAACCCCGACTTTTCCCGAAGGTCGGACCTGGTTCCCAGCATACGACCCCCTCCCTGATCCAACTATATGCCCCCGGGTAGGGGGGCATGTGGTTGGAAGCTGCAATATGAACATTTTGGCTTTTTGGCCACGTTTGGCCCTTTTTTTGCCAAGAGTTAACCAAAATGGTCAAAAATGGCCAAAAAAAAAGGTCAACAGTAGCAAAAAATGGACATCAGTGTACAAAAACTGATCAAAAGTGGCCCCCCCCAAAAACTGCCAACATCGGTCCAAAGAAACCAAAAAAAAAGTTGGCCAAATTTTGACCAGGTTTCGAGAGTTGGTGGGTTGGTTAGGGCCTCGGGACCTGGGGTGCGCCATAGGTTTTTTTTCCCAGCCAAAGGCCGACCGATTTTTTTTGACGTTTTCAGCCGCTTTTGACTGGATTTTGGGTGGGTGGGTGGTTGACCACCCACCCATCGTATCGTGGCCGGCGGCGCCGGGGAACCACGCGCGCGCGGTTTCCAGGCAAAGAGCGCCAGAGAAGCGATGTTGGTCCTATGAGCCTGGGTAGGATTGTGTGATGAATTTTTTGCACTGTTAGTTTTTTTTGTAATTTGTTTCTTTTGACCACCATAAACAGGCTTTAAATGCTCAAAATGGCTGAAAAAAGGCCAGTGGCCCCTCAAAAAATGATCGCAATTTGCCAAAAATAGTGTGCAAGATTGCAACAAAAGACAGAAATTTTTCAAAGTTTCACAAAGGTGTTATGGTTCTGACACAACATGATCTGGGTGCAAATGCGAAACGAGGGCCTTTGAGATGGAATTCATTGCGTTTCGGGAAATGGGCCAGATGGGGAATCTTTTTTGCCAAATTGTGTATAGTGTTTGCAACTCCCGACGACGAGCATCTGTGGGTCAACATGGGTCAGTGGGTTGGTGTTGCTGTTAGACACATGGGACTGGGCCGGGCGGGAGAGAAAAAATTATTTGCAAAGTGCGAAGTGCTTTGTGCTTTGCACAAAGTAATTCGTGCTTTGCAAGTTGCTTTGTACATTTGCAAAGCGCTTTAAGAAGGGACACTATAAAATTTCAATGACAGCTCCCAATTATATGCCCTCCTCCCGGGGGGCATATAGTTGGATCGGGGGGGGGGTCGTATGGTGGGCAGGTGATTTTTTAAGCCGGAGGGGACCCCATCCCCGGGGGGAGGTCCATCAAGCCAGCAGCTCAAATCCAGCAGCAGCCCAAATCGAGGCTGCCCCCCCCCCGGGGTCCGGGGTCGAGTGAAATAAAGTTGGGTCCAGCCTGGCCGGAGGCTGGGCCAGCTGGCCGAAGGCCGGGTCAGCGGGCCGCAAGCTGGCCAGTCAACTGGGCTGCCCAGCTCACCTATCCCTGCATTTTTTTCTCATCACAGCTTCTTTGCCCTCAATGTCTGGCACATATATTAGCTCCATGTATCAAAATGTTGAGAATGCAAAATTGCTTCAGATAATTTGTTTTTTCATCGACCCACCCCAGCACAGCACCCCCCAGATGGAAAACAGGCTGATGGCTAACGAGCTGCTGGTTGGGGGTAGGGGGAGGGGAGGTCTCGGGCTGCAGGCTGGACCACCCCCGGGGGTCTTTAAGAAATCCCCTGATGGTGGGACCCGGGTCCGACCTTTGGGGAAAGTCGGGGTAATTGATTGGGATATCGTTAGGGTTATCCTACTGGGCTCCTCTTTTTCGAAAGTTAGGGAGAAGTTAGGCCGCACTGCAGACAAGTTTTAGGGGAATGAAGGTCAAATTTGGGCATTTTTTGGGGCAAAAGTAGGCGCTTCAAAAATCTGCCCGCACGAAATCTAAATATATCTTGCCTAACTTGGTCCGTAAAACAGGCCAATTTTCGGCGCAACGGTCTTAACCCTAACCCCATCCGTAAAGCTAAGTGTCCACCCTCCCCGAATCTGACGCCGGTTGTCCGGAAACTGCGCGGTTCCCCCGCCGGATCGCAAAGTCGAAAAGTCGGACCCAGGTCTCACCATACGACCCCCCCCCCCC
>CAAHFI011125179.1:0-16838 GCA_900893395.1 Euglena gracilis
GCGTAAAACGCAGCAGTTACCGCCCCGGGAGGCGCAAAATAGCACGTAAGTAACGGACGCCCCAAAAAAACGTCATTTTCGGCCATTTTCGGCCGAAATCGGCTGCGCCCGCTCCAAAAACGAGCGCTCTGCCCCGGCTAGAGGTCGGCGATCCTTTACCTAACTGTTGCGAAGGCGGCGGGCGGATAGGCGGCGATATAATTGCCGCGGCGGGCGTGCGTAAAACGCAGCAGTTACCGCCCGGGAGGCGCAAAATAGCACGTAAGTAACGGACGCCCCAAAAACGTCATTTTCGGCCATTTTCGGCCGAAATCGGCTGCGCCGGCGCTCCAAAAACGAGCGCTCTGCCCCGGCTAGAGGTCGGCGATCCTTTACTAATTGTTGCGAAGGGCGGCGGGCGGATAGGCGCAATTTTGCCGCGGCGGGCGTGCGTAAAACGCAGCAGTTACCGCCGGGAGGCGCAAAATAGCACGTAAGTAACGGACGCCCCAAAAACGTCATTTTTCGGCCATTTTCGGCCGAAATCGGCTGCGCGCGGCGCTCCAAAAACGAGCGCTCTGCCCCGGCTAGAGGTCGGCGATCCTTTACCTTGTTGCGAAGGGCGGCGGGCGATAGGCGCAATTTTGCCGCGGCGGGCGTGCGTAAAACGCAGCAGTTACCGCCCGGGAGGCGCAAAATAGCACGTAAGTAACGGACGCCCCAAAAACGTCATTTTCGGCCATTTTCGGCCGAAATCGGCTGCGCGGCGCTCCAAAAACGAGCGCTCTGCCCCGGCTAGAGGTCGGCGATCCTTTACCTAACTGTTGCGAAGGGCGGCGGGCGGATAGGCGCAATTTTGCCCGCGGCGGGCGTGCGTAAAACGCAGCAGTTACCGCCCGGGAGGCGCAAAATAGCACGTAAGTAACGGACGCCCCAAAAACGTCATTTTTCGGCCGTTTTCGGCCGAAATCGGCTGCGCGGCGCTCCAAAAACGAGCGCTCTGCCCCGGCTAGAGGTCGGCGATCCTTTACCTAATGTTGCGAAGGGCGGCGGGCGGATAGGCGCAATTTTGCCGCGCGGGCGTGCGTAAAACGCAGCAGTTACCGCCCGGGAGGCGCAAAATAGCACGTAAGTAACGGACGCCCCAAAAACGTCATTTTTCGGCCGTTTTCGGCCGAAATCGGCTGCGCGGCGCTCCAAAAACGAGCGCTCTGCCCCGGCTAGAGGTCGGCGATCCTTTACCTAATGTTGCGAAGGGCGGCGGGCGGATAGGCGCAATTTTGCCCGCGGCGGGCGTGCGTAAAACGCAGCAGTTACCGCCCGGGAGGCGCAAAATAGCACGTAGTAACGACGCCCCCAAAAACGTCATTTTTCGGCCGTTTTCGGCCGAAATCGGCTGCGCGGCGCTCCAAAAACGAGCGCTCTGCCCCGGCTAGAGGTCGGCGATCCTTTACCTAATGTTGCGAAGGGCGGCGGGCGGATAGGCGCAATTTTGCCGCGGCGGGCGTGCGTAAAACGCAGCAGTTACCGCCCGGGAGGCGCAAAATAGCACGTAAGTAACGGACGCCCCAAAAACGTCATTTTTCGGCCGTTTTCGGCCGAAATCGGCTGCGCCGGCGCTCCAAAAACGAGCGCTCTGCCCGGCTAGAGGTCGGCGATCCTTTACCTAATGTTGCGAAGGGCGGCGGGCGGATAGGCGCAATTTTGCCCGCGGCGGGTGCGTAAAACGCAGCAGTTACCGCCCGGGAGGCGCAAAATAGCACGTAAGTAACGGACGCCCCAAAAACGTCATTTTTCGGCCGTTTTCGGCCGAAATCGGCTGCGCCGGCGCTCCAAAAACGAGCGCTCTGCCCCGGCTAGAGGTCGGCGATCCTTTACCTAATGTTGCGAAGGGCGGCGGGCGGATAGGCGCAATTTTGCCGCGGCGGCGTGCGTAAAACGCAGCAGTTACCGCCCGGGAGGCGCAAAATAGCACGTAAGTAACGGACGCCCCAAAAACGTCATTTTTCGGCCGTTTTCGGCCGAAATCGGCTGCGCGGCGCTCCAAAAACGAGCGCTCTGCCCCGGCTAGAGGTCGGCGATCCTTTACCTAACTTGTTGCGAAGGGCGGCGGGCGGATAGGCGCAATTTTGCCCGCGGCGGGCGTGCGTAAAACGCAGCAGTTACCGCCCGGGAGGCGCAAAATAGCACGTAAGTAACGGACGCCCCAAAAACGTCATTTTTCGGCCGTTTTCGGCCGAAATCGGCTGCGCCGGCGCTCCAAAAACGAGCGCTCTGCCCCGGCTAGAGGTCGGCGATCCTTTACCTAATGTTGCGAAGGGCGGCGGGCGGATAGGCGCAATTTTGCCCGCGGCGGGCGTGCGTAAAACGCAGCAGTTACCGCCCGGGAGGCGCAAAATAGCACGTAAGTAACGGACGCCCCAAAAACGTCATTTTTCGGCCGTTTTCGGCCGAAATCGGCTGCGCCGGCGCTCCAAAAACGAGCGCTCTGCCCCGGCTAGAGGTCGGCGATCCTTTACCTAATTGTTGCGAAGGGCGGCGGGCGGATAGGCGCAATTTTGCCCGCGGCGGGCGTGCGTAAAACGCAGCAGTTACCGCCCGGGAGGCGCAAAATAGCACGTAAGTAACGGACGCCCCAAAAACGTCATTTTTCGGCCGTTTTCGGCCGAAATCGGCTGCGCGGCGCTCCAAAAACGAGCGCTCTGCCCCGGCTAGAGGTCGGCGATCCTTTACCTAACTGTTGCGAAGGGCGGCGGGCGGATAGGCGCAATTTTGCCCGCGGCGGGCGTGCGTAAAACGCAGCAGTTACCGCCCGGGAGGCGCAAAATAGCACGTAAGTAACGGACGCCCCAAAAACGTCATTTTTCGGCCGTTTTCGGCCGAAATCGGCTGCGCCGGCGCTCCAAAAACGAGCGCTCTGCCCCGGCTAGAGGTCGGCGATCCTTTACCTAATGTTGCGAAGGGCGGCGGGCGGATAGGCGCAATTTTGCCCGCGGCGGCGTGCGTAAAACGCAGCAGTTACCGCCCGGGAGGCGCAAAATAGCACGTAAGTAACGGACGCCCCAAAAACGTCATTTTTCGGCCGTTTTCGGCCGAAATCGGCTGCGCGGCGCTCCAAAAACGAGCGCTCTGCCCCGGCTAGAGGTCGGCGATCCTTTACCTAACTGTTGCGAAGGGCGGCGGGCGGATAGGCGCAATTTTGCCCGCGGCGGGCGTGCGTAAAACGCAGCAGTTACCGCCCGGGAGGCGCAAAATAGCACGTAAGTAACGGACGCCCCAAAAACGTCATTTTTCGGCCGTTTTCGGCCGAAATCGGCTGCGCGGCGCTCCAAAAACGAGCGCTCTGCCCCGGCTAGAGGTCGGCGATCCTTTACCTAACTTGTTGCGAAGGGCGGCGGGCGGATAGGCGCAATTTTGCCCGCGGCGGGCGTGCGTAAAACGCAGCAGTTACCGCCCGGGAGGCGCAAAATAGCACGTAAGTAACGGACGCCCCAAAAACGTCATTTTTCGGCCGTTTTCGGCCGAAATCGGCTGCGCCGGCGCTCCAAAAACGAGCGCTCTGCCCCGGCTAGAGGTCGGCGATCCTTTACCTAACTGTTGCGAAGGGCGGCGGGCGGATAGGCGCAATTTTGCCCGCGGCGGGCGTGCGTAAAACGCAGCAGTTACCGCCCGGGAGGCGCAAAATAGCACGTAAGTAACGGACGCCCCAAAAACGTCATTTTTCGGCCGTTTTCGGCCGAAATCGGCTGCGCCGGCGCTCCAAAAACGAGCGCTCTGCCCCGGCTAGAGGTCGGCGATCCTTTACCTAACTGTTGCGAAGGGCGGCGGGCGGATAGGCGCAATTTTGCCCGCGGCGGCGTGCGTAAAACGCAGCAGTTACCGCCCGGGAGGCGCAAAATAGCACGTAAGTAACGGACGCCCCAAAAACGTCATTTTTCGGCCGTTTTCGGCCGAAATCGGCTGCGCCGGCGCTCCAAAAACGAGCGCTCTGCCCCGGCTAGAGGTCGGCGATCCTTTACCTAATGTTGCGAAGGGCGGCGGGCGGATAGGCGCAATTTTGCCCGCGGCGGGCGTGCGTAAAACGCAGCAGTTACCGCCCGGGAGGCGCAAAATAGCACGTAAGTAACGGACGCCCCAAAAACGTCATTTTTCGGCCATTTTCGGCCGAAATCGGCTGCGCCGGCGCTCCAAAAACGAGCGCTCTGCCCCGGCTAGAGGTCGGCGATCCTTTACCTAACTGTTGCGAAGGGCGGCGGGCGGATAGGCGCAATTTTGCCCGCGGCGGGCGTGCGTAAAACGCAGCAGTTACCGCCCGGGAGGCGCAAAATAGCACGTAAGTAACGGACGCCCCAAAAACGTCATTTTTCGGCCGTTTTCGGCCGAAATCGGCTGCGCCGGCGCTCCAAAAACGAGCGCTCTGCCCCGGCTAGAGGTCGGCGATCCTTTACCTAATGTTGCGAAGGGCGGCGGGCGGATAGGCGCAATTTTGCCCGCGGCGGGCGTGCGTAAAACGCAGCAGTTACCGCCCGGGAGGCGCAAAATAGCACGTAAGTAACGGACGCCCCAAAAACGTCATTTTTCGGCCGTTTTCGGCCGAAATCGGCTGCGCCGGCGCTCCAAAAACGAGCGCTCTGCCCCGGCTAGAGGTCGGCGATCCTTTACCTAACTGTTGCGAAGGGCGGCGGGCGGATAGGCGCAATTTTGCCGCGGCGGGCGTGCGTAAAACGCAGCAGTTACCGCCCGGGAGGCGCAAAATAGCACGTAAGTAACGGACGCCCCAAAAACGTCATTTTTCGGCCGTTTTCGGCCGAAATCGGCTGCGCCGGCGCTCCAAAAACGAGCGCTCTGCCCGGCTAGAGGTCGGCGATCCTTTACCTAACTGTTGCGAAGGGCGGCGGGCGGATAGGCGCAATTTTGCCCGCGGCGGGCGTGCGTAAAACGCAGCAGTTACCGCCCGGGAGGCGCAAAATAGCACGTAAGTAACGGACGCCCCAAAAACGTCATTTTTCGGCCGTTTTCGGCCGAAATCGGCTGCGCCGGCGCTCCAAAAACGAGCGCTCTGCCCCGGCTAGAGGTCGGCGATCCTTTACCTAATGTTGCGAAGGGCGGCGGGCGGATAGGCGCAATTTTGCCCGCGGCGGGCGTGCGTAAAACGCAGCAGTTACCGCCCGGGAGGCGCAAAATAGCACGTAAGTAACGGACGCCCCAAAAACGTCATTTTTCGGCCATTTTCGGCCGAAATCGGCTGCGCCGGCGCTCCAAAAACGAGCGCTCTGCCCCGGCTAGAGGTCGGCGATCCTTTACCTAACTTGTTGCGAAGGGCGGCGGGCGGATAGGCGCAATTTTGCCCGCGGCGGGCGTGCGTAAAACGCAGCAGTTACCGCCCGGGAGGCGCAAAATAGCACGTAAGTAACGGACGCCCCAAAAACGTCATTTTTCGGCCGTTTTCGGCCGAAATCGGCTGCGCGGCGCTCCAAAAACGAGCGCTCTGCCCCGGCTAGAGGTCGGCGATCCTTTACCTAACTGTTGCGAAGGGCGGCGGGCGGATAGGCGCAATTTTGCCCGCGGCGGGCGTGCGTAAAACGCAGCAGTTACCGCCCGGGAGGCGCAAAATAGCACGTAAGTAACGGACGCCCCAAAAACGTCATTTTTCGGCCGTTTTCGGCCGAAATCGGCTGCGCGGCGCTCCAAAAACGAGCGCTCTGCCCCGGCTAGAGGTCGGCGATCCTTTACCTAACTGTGTTGCGAAGGGCGGCGGGCGGATAGGCGCAATTTTGCCCGCGGCGGGCGTGCGTAAAACGCAGCAGTTACCGCCCGGGAGGCGCAAAATAGCACGTAAGTAACGGACGCCCCAAAAACGTCATTTTTCGGCCGTTTTCGGCCGAAATCGGCTGCGCCGGCGCTCCAAAAACGAGCGCTCTGCCCCGGCTAGAGGTCGGCGATCCTTTACCTAATGTTGCGAAGGGCGGCGGGCGGATAGGCGCAATTTTGCCCGCGGCGGGCGTGCGTAAAACGCAGCAGTTACCGCCCGGGAGGCGCAAAATAGCACGTAAGTAACGGACGCCCCAAAAACGTCATTTTTCGGCCGTTTTCGGCCGAAATCGGCTGCGCGGCGCTCCAAAAACGAGCGCTCTGCCCCGGCTAGAGGTCGGCGATCCTTTACCTAATTGTTGCGAAGGGCGGCGGGCGGATAGGCGCAATTTTGCCCGCGGCGGGCGTGCGTAAAACGCAGCAGTTACCGCCCGGGAGGCGCAAAATAGCACGTAAGTAACGGACGCCCCAAAAACGTCATTTTTCGGCCGTTTTCGGCCGAAATCGGCTGCGCCGGCGCTCCAAAAACGAGCGCTCTGCCCCGGCTAGAGGTCGGCGATCCTTTACCTAACTTGTTGCGAAGGGCGGCGGGCGGATAGGCGCAATTTTGCCCGCGGCGGGCGTGCGTAAAACGCAGCAGTTACCGCCCGGGAGGCGCAAAATAGCACGTAAGTAACGGACGCCCCAAAAACGTCATTTTTCGGCCGTTTTCGGCCGAAATCGGCTGCGCCGGCGCTCCAAAAACGAGCGCTCTGCCCCGGCTAGAGGTCGGCGATCCTTTACCTAATGTTGCGAAGGGCGGCGGGCGGATAGGCGCAATTTTGCCCGCGGCGGGCGTGCGTAAAACGCAGCAGTTACCGCCCGGGAGGCGCAAAATAGCACGTAAGTAACGGACGCCCCAAAAACGTCATTTTTCGGCCGTTTTCGGCCGAAATCGGCTGCGCCGGCGCTCCAAAAACGAGCGCTCTGCCCCGGCTAGAGGTCGGCGATCCTTTACCTAACTGTTGCGAAGGGCGGCGGGCGGATAGGCGCAATTTTGCCCGCGGCGGCGTGCGTAAAACGCAGCAGTTACCGCCCGGGAGGCGCAAAATAGCACGTAAGTAACGGACGCCCCAAAAACGTCATTTTTCGGCCGTTTTCGGCCGAAATCGGCTGCGCCGGCGCTCCAAAAACGAGCGCTCTGCCCCGGCTAGAGGTCGGCGATCCTTTACCTAACTGTTGCGAAGGGCGGCGGGCGGATAGGCGCAATTTTGCCCGCGGCGGGCGTGCGTAAAACGCAGCAGTTACCGCCCGGGAGGCGCAAAATAGCACGTAAGTAACGGACGCCCCAAAAACGTCATTTTTCGGCCGTTTTCGGCCGAAATCGGCTGCGCCGGCGCTCCAAAAACGAGCGCTCTGCCCCGGCTAGAGGTCGGCGATCCTTTACCTAACTGTTGCGAAGGGCGGCGGGCGGATAGGCGCAATTTTGCCCGCGGCGGGCGTGCGTAAAACGCAGCAGTTACCGCCCGGGAGGCGCAAAATAGCACGTAAGTAACGGACGCCCCAAAAACGTCATTTTTCGGCCGTTTTCGGCCGAAATCGGCTGCGCCGGCGCTCCAAAAACGAGCGCTCTGCCCCGGCTAGAGGTCGGCGATCCTTTACCTAACTGTTGCGAAGGGCGGCGGGCGGATAGGCGCAATTTTGCCCGCGGCGGGCGTGCGTAAAACGCAGCAGTTACCGCCCGGGAGGCGCAAAATAGCACGTAAGTAACGGACGCCCCAAAACGTCATTTTTCGGCCGTTTTCGGCCGAAATCGGCTGCGCCGGCGCTCCAAAAACGAGCGCTCTGCCCCGGCTAGAGGTCGGCGATCCTTTACCTAACTGTTGCGAAGGGCGGCGGGCGGATAGGCGCAATTTTGCCCGCGGCGGGCGTGCGTAAAACGCAGCAGTTACCGCCCGGGAGGCGCAAAATAGCACGTAAGTAACGGACGCCCCAAAAACGTCATTTTTCGGCCGTTTTCGGCCGAAATCGGCTGCGCCGGCGCTCCAAAAACGAGCGCTCTGCCCCGGCTAGAGGTCGGCGATCCTTTACCTAACTGTTGCGAAGGGCGGCGGGCGGATAGGCGCAATTTTGCCCGCGGCGGGCGTGCGTAAAACGCAGCAGTTACCGCCCGGGAGGCGCAAAATAGCACGTAAGTAACGGACGCCCCAAAAACGTCATTTTTCGGCCGTTTTCGGCCGAAATCGGCTGCGCCGGCGCTCCAAAAACGAGCGCTCTGCCCCGGCTAGAGGTCGGCGATCCTTTACCTAACTGTTGCGAAGGGCGGCGGCGGATAGGCGCAATTTTGCCGCGGCGGGCGTGCGTAAAACGCAGCAGTTACCGCCCGGGAGGCGCAAAATAGCACGTAAGTAACGGACGCCCCAAAAAACGTCATTTTTCGGCCGTTTTCGGCCGAAATCGGCTGCGCCGGCGCTCCAAAAACGAGCGCTCTGCCCCGGCTAGAGGTCGGCGATCCTTTACCTAACTGTTGCGAAGGGCGGCGGGCGGATAGGCGCAATTTTGCCCGCGGCGGGCGTGCGTAAAACGCAGCAGTTACCGCCCGGGAGGCGCAAAATAGCACGTAAGTAACGGACGCCCCAAAAACGTCATTTTTCGGCCGTTTTCGGCCGAAATCGGCTGCGCCGGCGCTCCAAAAACGAGCGCTCTGCCCCGGCTAGAGGTCGGCGATCCTTTACCTAACTGTTGCGAAGGGCGGCGGGCGGATAGGCGCAATTTTGCCGCGGCGGCGTGCGTAAAACGCAGCAGTTACCGCCCGGGAGGCGCAAAATAGCACGTAAGTAACGGACGCCCCAAAAACGTCATTTTTCGGCCGTTTTCGGCCGAAATCGGCTGCGCCGGCGCTCCAAAAACGAGCGCTCTGCCCCGGCTAGAGGTCGGCGATCCTTTACCTAACTTGTTGCGAAGGGCGGCGGGCGGATAGGCGCAATTTTGCCCGCGGCGGGCGTGCGTAAAACGCAGCAGTTACCGCCCGGGAGGCGCAAAATAGCACGTAAGTAACGGACGCCCCAAAAACGTCATTTTTCGGCCGTTTTCGGCCGAAATCGGCTGCGCCGGCGCTCCAAAAACGAGCGCTCTGCCCCGGCTAGAGGTCGGCGATCCTTTACCTAATGTTGCGAAGGGCGGCGGGCGGATAGGCGCAATTTTGCCCGCGGCGGGCGTGCGTAAAACGCAGCAGTTACCGCCCGGGAGGCGCAAAATAGCACGTAAGTAACGGACGCCCCAAAAACGTCATTTTTCGGCCGTTTTCGGCCGAAATCGGCTGCGCCGGCGCTCCAAAAACGAGCGCTCTGCCCCGGCTAGAGGTCGGCGATCCTTTACCTAACTGTTGCGAAGGGCGGCGGGCGGATAGGCGCAATTTTGCCCGCGGCGGGCGTGCGTAAAACGCAGCAGTTACCGCCCGGGAGGCGCAAAATAGCACGTAAGTAACGGACGCCCCAAAAACGTCATTTTTCGGCCGTTTTCGGCCGAAATCGGCTGCGCCGGCGCTCCAAAAACGAGCGCTCTGCCCCGGCTAGAGGTCGGCGATCCTTTACCTAATGTTGCGAAGGGCGGCGGGCGGATAGGCGCAATTTTGCCCGCGGCGGGCGTGCGTAAAACGCAGCAGTTACCGCCCGGGAGGCGCAAAATAGCACGTAAGTAACGGACGCCCCAAAAACGTCATTTTTCGGCCGTTTTCGGCCGAAATCGGCTGCGCCGGCGCTCCAAAAACGAGCGCTCTGCCCCGGCTAGAGGTCGGCGATCCTTTACCTAACTGTTGCGAAGGGCGGCGGGCGGATAGGCGCAATTTTGCCCGCGGCGGGCGTGCGTGCGTAAAACGCAGCAGTTACCGCCCGGGAGGCGCAAAATAGCACGTAAGTAACGGACGCCCCAAAAACGTCATTTTTCGGCCGTTTTCGGCCGAAATCGGCTGCGCCGGCGCTCCAAAAACGAGCGCTCTGCCCCGGCTAGAGGTCGGCGATCCTTTACCTAACTGTTGCGAAGGGCGGCGGGCGGATAGGCGCAATTTTGCCCGCGGCGGGCGTGCGTAAAACGCAGCAGTTACCGCCCGGGAGGCGCAAAATAGCACGTAAGTAACGGACGCCCCAAAAACGTCATTTTTCGGCCGTTTTCGGCCGAAATCGGCTGCGCCGGCGCTCCAAAAACGAGCGCTCTGCCCCGGCTAGAGGTCGGCGATCCTTTACCTAACTGTTGCGAAGGGCGGCGGGCGGATAGGCGCAATTTTGCCCGCGGCGGGCGTGCGTAAAACGCAGCAGTTACCGCCCGGGAGGCGCAAAATAGCACGTAAGTAACGGACGCCCCAAAAACGTCATTTTTCGGCCGTTTTCGGCCGAAATCGGCTGCGCCGGCGCTCCAAAAACGAGCGCTCTGCCCCGGCTAGAGGTCGGCGATCCTTTACCTAACTGTTGCGAAGGGCGGCGGGCGGATAGGCGCAATTTTGCCCGCGGCGGGCGTGCGTAAAACGCAGCAGTTACCGCCCGGGAGGCGCAAAATAGCACGTAAGTAACGGACGCCCCAAAAACGTCATTTTTCGGCCGTTTTCGGCCGAAATCGGCTGCGCCGGCGCTCCAAAAACGAGCGCTCTGCCCCGGCTAGAGGTCGGCGATCCTTTACCTAACTGTTGCGAAGGGCGGCGGGCGGATAGGCGCAATTTTGCCCGCGGCGGGCGTGCGTAAAACGCAGCAGTTACCGCCCGGGAGGCGCAAAATAGCACGTAAGTAACGGACGCCCCAAAAACGTCATTTTTCGGCCGTTTTCGGCCGAAATCGGCTGCGCCGGCGCTCCAAAAACGAGCGCTCTGCCCCGGCTAGAGGTCGGCGATCCTTTACCTAACTTGTTGCGAAGGGCGGCGGGCGGATAGGCGCAATTTTGCCCGCGGCGGGCGTGCGTAAAACGCAGCAGTTACCGCCCGGGAGGCGCAAAATAGCACGTAAGTAACGGACGCCCCAAAAACGTCATTTTTCGGCCGTTTTCGGCCGAAATCGGCTGCGCCGGCGCTCCAAAAACGAGCGCTCTGCCCCGGCTAGAGGTCGGCGATCCTTTACCTAACTGTTGCGAAGGGCGGCGGGCGGATAGGCGCAATTTTGCCCGCGGCGGGCGTGCGTAAAACGCAGCAGTTACCGCCCGGGAGGCGCAAAATAGCACGTAATAACGGACGCCCCCAAAAACGTCATTTTTCGGCCGTTTTCGGCCGAAATCGGCTGCGCCGGCGCTCCAAAAACGAGCGCTCTGCCCCGGCTAGAGGTCGGCGATCCTTTACCTAACTGTTGCGAAGGGCGGCGGGCGGATAGGCGCAATTTTGCCCGCGGCGGGCGTGCGTAAAACGCAGCAGTTACCGCCCGGGAGGCGCAAAATAGCACGTAAGTAACGGACGCCCCAAAAACGTCATTTTTCGGCCGTTTTCGGCCGAAATCGGCTGCGCCGGCGCTCCAAAAACGAGCGCTCTGCCCCGGCTAGAGGTCGGCGATCCTTTACCTAACTGTTGCGAAGGGCGGCGGGCGGATAGGCGCAATTTTGCCCGCGGCGGGCGTGCGTAAAACGCAGCCGTTACCGCCCGGGAGGCGCAAAATAGCACGTAAGTAACGGACGCCCCAAAAACGTCATTTTTCGGCCGTTTTCGGCCGAAATCGGCTGCGCCGGCGCTCCAAAAACGAGCGCTCTGCCCCGGCTAGAGGTCGGCGATCCTTTACCTAACTGTTGCGAAGGGCGGCGGGCGGATAGGCGCAATTTTGCCCGCGGCGGGCGTGCGTAAAACGCAGCAGTTACCGCCCGGGAGGCGCAAAATAGCACGTAAGTAACGGACGCCCCAAAAACGTCATTTTTCGGCCGTTTTCGGCCGAAATCGGCTGCGCCGGCGCTCCAAAAACGAGCGCTCTGCCCCGGCTAGAGGTCGGCGATCCTTTACCTAACTGTTGCGAAGGGCGGCGGGCGATAGGCGCAATTTTGCCCGCGGCGGGCGTGCGTAAAACGCAGCCGTTACCGCCCGGGAGGCGCAAAATAGCACGTAAGTAACGGACGCCCCAAAAACGTCATTTTTCGGCCGTTTTCGGCCGAAATCGGCTGCGCCGGCGCTCCAAAAACGAGCGCTCTGCCCCGGCTAGAGGTCGGCGATCCTTTACCTGTTGTTGCGAAGGGCGGCGGGCGGATAGGCGCAATTTTGCCCGCGGCGGGCGTGCGTAAAACGCAGCAGTTACCGCCCGGGAGGCGCAAAATAGCACGTAATTAACGGACGCCCCAAAAACGTCATTTTTCGGCCATTTTCGGCCGAAATCGGCTGCGCCGGCGCTCCAAAAACGAGCGCTCTGCCCCGGCTAGAGGTCGGCGATCCTTTACCTGTGTTGCGAAGGGCGGCGGGCGGATAGGCGCAATTTTGCCCGCGGCGGGCGTGCGTAAAACGCAGCAGTTACCGCCCGGGAGGCGCAAAATAGCACGTAATTAACGGACGCCCCAAAAAACGTCATTTTCGGCCATTTTCGGCCGAAATCGGCTGCGCCGGCGCTCCAAAAACGAGCGCTCTGCCCCGGCTAGAGGTCGGCGATCCTTTACCTGTTGTTGCGAAGGGCGGCGGGCGGATAGGCGCAATTTTGCCCGCGGCGGGCGTGCGTAAAACGCAGCAGTTACCGCCCGGGAGGCGCAAAATAGCACGTAATTAACGGACGCCCCAAAAACGTCATTTTTCGGCCATTTTCGGCCGAAATCGGCTGCGCCGGCGCTCCAAAAACGAGCGCTCTGCCCCGGCTAGAGGTCGGCGATCCTTTACCTAATGTTGCGAAGGGCGGCGGGCGGATAGGCGCAATTTTGCCCGCGGCGGGCGTGCGTAAAACGCAGCAGTTACCGCCCGGGAGGCGCAAAATAGCACGTAATTAACGGACGCCCCCAAAAACGTCATTTTTCGGCCATTTTCGGCCGAAATCGGCTGCGCCGGCGCTCCAAAAACGAGCGCTCTGCCCCGGCTAGAGGTCGGCGATCCTTTACCTGTGTTGCGAAGGGCGGCGGGCGGATAGGCGCAATTTTGCCCGCGGCGGGCGTGCGTAAAACGCAGCAGTTACCGCCCGGGAGGCGCAAAATAGCACGTAATTAACGGACGCCCCAAAAACGTCATTTTTCGGCCATTTTCGGCCGAAATCGGCTGCGCCGGCGCTCCAAAAACGAGCGCTCTGCCCCGGCTAGAGGTCGGCGATCCTTTACCTGTTGTTGCGAAGGGCGGCGGGCGGATAGGCGCAATTTTGCCCGCGGCGGGCGTGCGTAAAACGCAGCAGTTACCGCCCGGGAGGCGCAAAATAGCACGTAATAACGGACGCCCCAAAAACGTCATTTTCGGCCATTTTCGGCCGAAATCGGCTGCGCCGGCGCTCCAAAAACGAGCGCTCTGCCCCCTAGAGGTCGGCGATCCTTTACCTGTGTTGCGAAGGGCGGCGGGCGGATAGGCGCAATTTTGCCGCGGCGGGCGTGCGTAAAACGCAGCAGTTACCGCCCGGGAGGCGCAAAATAGCACGTAATAACGGACGCCCCAAAAACGTCATTTTCGGCCATTTTCGGCCGAAATCGGCTGCGCCGGCGCTCCAAAAACGAGCGCTCTGCCCCGGCTAGAGGTCGGCGATCCTTTACTGTTGTTGCGAAGGGCGGCGGGCGGATAGGCGCAATTTTGCCCGCGGCGGGCGTGCGTAAAACGCAGCAGTTACCGCCCGGGAGGCGCAAAATAGCACGTAATAACGGACGCCCCAAAAACGTCATTTTTCGGCCATTTTCGGCCGAAATCGGCTGCGCCGGCGCTCCAAAAACGAGCGCTCTGCCCCGGCTAGAGGTCGGCGATCCTTTACCTTGTTGCGAAGGGCGGCGGGCGGATAGGCGCAATTTTGCCCGCGGCGGGCGTGCGTAAAACGCAGCAGTTACCGCCCGGGAGGCGCAAAATAGCACGTAATAACGGACGCCCCAAAAACGTCATTTTTCGGCCATTTTCGGCCGAAATCGGCTGCGCCGGCGCTCCAAAAACGAGCGCTCTGCCCCGGCTAGAGGTCGGCGATCCTTTACCTGTTGTTGCGAAGGGCGGCGGGCGGATAGGCGCAATTTTGCCCGCGGCGGGCGTGCGTAAAACGCAGCAGTTACCGCCCGGGAGGCGCAAAATAGCACGTAATAACGGACGCCCCAAAAACGTCATTTTTCGGCATTTTCGGCCGAAATCGGCTGCGCCGGCGCTCCAAAAACGAGCGCTCTGCCCCCTAGAGGTCGGCGATCCTTTACCTGTGTTGCGAAGGGCGGCGGATAGGCGCAATTTTGCCCGCGGCGGGCGTGCGTAAAACGCAGCAGTTACCGCCCGGGAGGCGCAAAATAGCACGTAATAACGGACGCCCCAAAAAACGTCATTTTTCGGCCATTTTCGGCCGAAATCGGCTGCGCCGGCGCCCAAAAACGAGCGCTCTGCCCCGGCTAGAGGTCGGCGATCCTTTACCTGTTGTTGCGAAGGGCGGCGGGCGGATAGGCGCAATTTTGCCCGCGGCGGGCGTGCGTAAAACGCAGCAGTTACCGCCCGGGAGGCGCAAAATAGCACGTAATAACGGACGCCCCCAAAAACGTCATTTTTCGGCCATTTTCGGCCGAAATCGGCTGCGCCGGCGCTCCAAAAACGAGCGCTCTGCCCCGGCTAGAGGTCGGCGATCCTTTACCTTGTTGCGAAGGGCGGCGGGCGGATAGGCGCAATTTTGCCCGCGGCGGGCGTGCGTAAAACGCAGCAGTTACCGCCCGGGAGGCGCAAAATAGCACGTAATAACGGACGCCCCAAAAAACGTCATTTTTCGGCCATTTTCGGCCGAAATCGGCTGCGCCGGCGCTCCAAAAACGAGCGCTCTGCCCCGGCTAGAGGTCGGCGATCCTTTACCTTTGTTGCGAAGGGCGGCGGATAGGCGCAATTTTGCCCGCGGCGGGCGTGCGTAAAACGCAGCAGTTACCGCCCGGGAGGCGCAAAATAGCACGTAATAACGGACGCCCCAAAAACGTCATTTTTCGGCCATTTTCGGCCGAAATCGGCTGCGCCGGCGCTCCAAAAACGAGCGCTCTGCCCCGGCTAGAGGTCGGCGATCCTTTACCTGTGTTGCGAAGGGCGGCGGGGGATAGGCGCAATTTTGCCCGCGGCGGGCGTGCGTAAAACGCAGCAGTTACCGCCCGGGAGGCGCAAAATAGCACGTAATAACGGACGCCCCAAAAACGTCATTTTTCGGCCATTTTCGGCCGAAATCGGCTGCGCCGGCGCTCCAAAAACGAGCGCTCTGCCCCGGCTAGAGGTCGGCGATCCTTTACCTGTGTTGCGAAGGGCGGCGGGCGGATAGGCGCAATTTTGCCCGCGGCGGGCGTGCGTAAAACGCAGCAGTTACCGCCCGGGAGGCGCAAAATAGCACGTAATTAACGGACGCCCCCAAAAACGTCATTTTTCGGCCATTTTCGGCCGAAATCGGCTGCGCCGGCGCTCCAAAAACGAGCGCTCTGCCCCGGCTAGAGGTCGGCGATCCTTTACCTGTTGCGAAGGGCGGCGGGCGGATAGGCGCAATTTTGCCCGCGGCGGGCGTGCGTAAAACGCAGCAGTTACCGCCCGGGAGGCGCAAAATAGCACGTAATAACGGACGCCCCAAAAACGTCATTTTTCGGCCATTTTCGGCCGAAATCGGCTGCGCCGGCGCTCCAAAAACGAGCGCTCTGCCCCGGCTAGAGGTCGGCGATCCTTTACCTGTTGCGAAGGGCGGCGGGCGGATAGGCGCAATTTTGCCCGCGGCGGGCGTGCGTAAAACGCAGCAGTTACCGCCCGGGAGGCGCAAAATAGCACGTAAGTAACGGACGCCCCAAAAACGTCATTTTTCGGCCATTTTCGGCCGAAATCGGCTGCGCCGGCGCTCCAAAAACGAGCGCTCTGCCCCGGCTAGAGGTCGGCGATCCTTTACCTGTTGTTGCGAAGGGCGGCGGGCGGATAGGCGCAATTTTGCCCGCGGCGGGCGTGCGTAAAACGCAGCAGTTACCGCCCGGGAGGCGCAAAATAGCACGTAATAACGGACGCCCAAAAACGTCATTTTCGGCCATTTTCGGCCGAAATCGGCTGCGCCGGCGCTCCAAAAACGAGCGCTCTGCCCCGGCTAGAGGTCGGCGATCCTTTACCTGTGTTGCGAAGGGCGGCGGGCGGATAGGCGCAATTTTGCCCGCGGCGGGCGTGCGTAAAACGCAGCAGTTACCGCCCGGGAGGCGCAAAATAGCACGTAATAACGGACGCCCCAAAAAACGTCATTTTTCCCATTTTCGGCCGAAATCGGCTGCGCCGGCGCTCCAAAAACGAGCGCTCTGCCCCGGCTAGAGGTCGGCGATCCTTTACCTGTTGTTGCGAAGGGCGGCGGCGGATAGGCGCAATTTTGCCGCGGCGGGCGTGCGTAAAACGCAGCAGTTACCGCCCGGGAGGCGCAAATAGCACGTAATTAACGGACGCCCCAAAACGTCATTTTTCGGCCATTTTCGGCCGAAATCGGCTGCGCGGCGCTCCAAAAACGAGCGCTCTGCCCCGGCTAGAGGTCGGCGATCCTTTACCTTTGTTGCGAAGGGCGGCGGGCGGATAGGCGCAATTTTGCCCGCGGCGGGCGTGCGTAAAACGCAGCAGTTACCGCCCGGGAGGCGCAAAATAGCACGTAATTAACGGACGCCCCAAAAACGTCATTTTCGGCCATTTTCGGCCGAAATCGGCTGGCCGGCGTCCAAAAACGAGCGCTCTGCCCCTAGAGGTCGGCGATCCTTTACCTAACTGTTGCGAAGGGCGGCGGGCGGATAGGCGCAATTTTGCCCGCGGCGGGCGTGCGTAAAACGCAGCAGTTACCGCCCGGGAGGCGCAAAATAGCACGTAATAACGGACGCCCCAAAAACGTCATTTTCGGCCATTTTCGGCCGAAATCGGCTGCGCCGGCGCCCAAAAACGAGCGCTCTGCCCCGGCTAGAGGTCGGCGATCCTTTACCTAATTGTTGCGAAGGGCGGCGGGCGGATAGGC
>CAAHFI011128569.1:0-13991 GCA_900893395.1 Euglena gracilis
GCACACAAAAATCTTTTATGGCTATAAGTATCCGCACGTGAAAAATGCTGAAAGAATCAGAACAATATTCGCATTGTGAGAGAGCCATTGGCTAAAAATTGCACCATGATGGCGGAACGTAAAGATATTTCGCCGTATAGCGATTGTGGATCCATAAATTTTCAAAAGTGGAGTTGATTCTCCTGCACACAAACTTCGAAATAACGGTATGTGCATACTTAAGTAAGTCATCTTGATCGACGACGGAGAAAATGCAACGTGGTTCAAGCATTGTAATTGTCCAACAGAATTGGGTGGCTATCTCCCCAAATGATGCGGTAACGATAAAAGTGTGGATATCACCACTGAAAAATGAAAATTTTCCAAAACAACAAATAAATGAAACATTCTTCGCATCAGCGGTATTCACAAAAAATAATTATTTTTGGAATGCAGCGTATACTGCATCACATCACTAGTGTAATGAGGTACTCACGCCAACAAAAAAAAACAACAAATTGCACATGTACACATATTGCGCACACGTGTCACAATTGCATATTACGACACTGAGTTCAGACCAGTAGGTCACAAATACAAAAATGCATGAGAAACGGGGGAACTGCACAAAACGACCAATCATCAACGAATATGGTGCTGTGACATGCACCATTTGATGATTCGCTCTGAAATTTTGAACAGATTTGCGAATATTCGCTGAACAAGTGGCGATTGATCCGCATTCAGAAAATTTGTGGATGATCTGCACACAGAATCCCAAATGTGGGTAAAAAAAGCTGGATTTCACCATTTCTGAGCTATGGTTCTTATAAACTTGTAGAGTGACACATTGGTGTTGCAGATGATGACCATTAGATGGAAAGCTGGATTCCCGTTCGCCAAACAAGGGGGAAGGTGCAGATGTAGTGATGAAAATTGTTTCCAAAGATGAACAAATTCTCTAAAAAAATGGTGGCTATGCCACTGGTGCATACTGACTTTTGTGAGATTTTTGAAACTCCCTATCAGGATTTAGGGCAGAAATGCAGATTCCGCGTCGAGAACTGCATTTTTGTACTCAAAGTGCAACTTTGTTGCATTTTGAGTCATTTAAGACTGAAAATTTGCCAAGTGCACACACAGTGCTTGTTGAGAGTGTCCAATAACACTGCATGTTTGCTGTTGTATAGATTTTTGGGATTTGGGTGTCTAATAACACCACATCACCCATAAAAGGTGCAAAATGGTATGAACATATTGCGAAAAACGACAATTTCGCCATAAAAACGAACAAAAACTGCCTATGGCATGTGGAGAAACGAAAAATTGTCATCATTGGCATCTGTCATTTCCCAGTCAAGTGTGGCATATTGCCTCAAGGTGTATCCCAATTTAGGATATGGGTGCAAACATAGGCAAAAAAATCGCCAAAAACATCAAAAACAATGCTTTTAATGAAAATTTGCACGTTAAGTGCTCCTAAGAATGATTCTAGTGAGACGAAATGGCTTCAAATTGTGGGCCATAGCCCTCTGAACTGTACAGGCCTAATAGCTCATACAGAGGGGTATGGGCAGAATGTTGCCCAAAGCACTGAAAAATAGCCATTAGCCAAACTGGGTAACCAACGGTAATAGCCATCAAAACGATGTGGGGAATAGTATAGAAGCCTTTTCAGGCTGATTTGCCAGTCTGGTACACGATCGTACAAGATCTGGCTGAAATAATCTGGTTTGGCCAAATTGGCAGGCTTAAGTTCAAAAATAAACAATCTCGTCAAAAAACGAGTACCGTGTGGAGTGGAGTTCCTGCGATCTGATTGCACCGCTGGAGGACTCATCGAACGAGCTTTAAAACGAGGGGTAACAGGGCCTATCGGTCAGCTACGGACGCTGAGATGCGTCCTCGATCTTTTGCTTGTGTGAGTGAGCTTGAGCTACAGGCCTCCATAATTTATTTCAGAAAGACAACTACTGGTTCCTATCTCATAGGCACTACTGCATAGAGTCAAAACCTCGTAGTACGAGGTGCCAGAAATTTTGAAAGCTTATGTGGTGGTTTGAGGCTATGCCAAAGTGAAACTGATGCAAATCTGCATAAAACTAGCCTATTGGGCTTGTTTGGCCAATTCAGCACTTTAAGCCATGTAATATGGCTTTTTGTGCCATTTTTCTGAGGTCCTATGGACTTTTCACTTTATAATAATGGATTTGTGGACCTTTGGTCCTTTTGGTCCTTGCATTTTGTGCAATTAGTCCTATGGACCCATGGACCACATGGGTAATGGCCCATAGCCTTGCACATCATAGGGTGTATTGCTCACATAGACCTAAGGCAAGTGGTCAAGTCCACAAAAATGCATGTTTGAATGAATTTTCTTCATTTTTTTTTGGGGGCAACTGTGTTGCAAATTTTCTCAAGGAATTCAACTTATTTTTCCTATCGGGGTTCACTTCTGAAATAAGAAAAGGCCATTTTGTTCACAAATAAAAGCTGTTCTTCACAAAGCTGTGCAAGTTCATGGGAAAAAATCAGTATTTGCAATGTATCCCAAAACTTATCAACGCACCTTGTGTTTTTGCAAAAATATTGAGGTGAGCGCAATTGTGCGCTGGAATGATCAAAACGCCTTTGGTGTTCGCCAATTGACCAACAAGTTCGTGGTCAAAGAAGGGGGATAGCTGCTTTGTTGCTTAAGTAAATCAAACCTGCACATTGAGCATGTGGTTTGCAAATCAACAACAAAAATGCCATTGTGAAATATGTACACAAAAATCTTTGGGAATTATTTCCCAAAAGAATATGGTTTGGTTGGGCAGATACAAATTTGTAAGATATACGAAATTGTGCGAGATTGCGCTATGCACGTGTTGGGGGGTGGGGGCGCATCTTGTGGGGGGCTGTTTGCGGGCTGCGCAATATGCGCGTGGGTAGGTGTGCTCTATGCGTGGTGTGCAAAAAAATATGCACGCGATGATGCTATGCGCGTGGGGAGCGCAATATGAGGGGGCGTGGGCGCTATAGGCGCTGTGGTTGGGACGCCATGATCGTTGGGGGGGGGATTATGCGCAAGATTTGCGCTATCGCGCGAGGGTGGGTGGCGTCATAGGCACAGCGTCTGTGCTATACGCACTTTACGCAATATGCGCAGGGAAGCGCCAAAGGCGTGGGGCGTGTGAGCGCCATAGGCGGTTGAGTGCGGGGCGCCATAGGCGCGGGGGTGGTGGTTAGTTTGGCTTCAGTTATTTCCTTTTGTGCTTGGTTGTTGTTTGTGTGGAATTTTCTCCTAGAGTGCACACCTTGTGGGGAGGTGCTGAGTAGTTGTCCTTGTCGCGCATGTTGGTCTGGGGGGGTGTAATGTGAATTTTGAGCTGCGGGGGGTGTACAGGATTGTCTGCAATCGACAAACCTGGTGGAAAACGAAAAATGAAAGCAGCTGGGCGACTACTCGACACCATTCGAATTTCAGGCCTGACGGCTTTGTCTTGGAACCCAGTGAAACGATGGGGGGGTTAAGCTACTTGTTACCCGTGCCGAATGTGGAACGTTTGTGGATATGCTGTGGGTAGGTGGGGCACTTTCTCTTTAACCCTGGGTTGAAAACGGTGTTGGCGTTGTAGAAAACGGTATTGCTGTCAGTGAAAACGGTATTAAAAAATGATGAGTAGTCGAAGTTTTTGGGGGAAAGAAGTTTGCGGAGCTGTGTGCATTCTTGGAGCGCAAATCCATTTAACCACAAGTGACACACATGGGTATCCCTCGTGCATCAACAACCGTTAAACACAAACACTATCTGTGGGTCAGGAATTCGGAATTTGCTTGAGTAGGGTTAACCAAAAAACATTGGACACTGACCAGAAAGGTTACTGGATAGGAGATGACTAGGGTCGCGACTCCTGTCACCTATTTCTTGAAACCCTGTAGCCCGCGTCCATGATTTTCAGCTGCCTTTACTCCAAATCCGAACTGGTGTCCATATCAGCCTTCGACTTTCTTGACGCATATCCGTCTCTGGATTTATGATCTGTCAAGCGGGAATTATGCTCCTTCTTTTTAGGGGTCTCATCCCCCTCCCTGCCCCAAGCCTTGTCATTTCCTCGATGGAGGACTTTTAAAAACAGACATCTGCCTTTTGGCTGAGGAATGTTCTTTTGAACTGCGATTTATATCGCGGTGACATTGGCTTGAGTGGGGAGATTTCGCATAGCGACAATTAGATGAATGGTGGTTATAGGATCCGTAATGCGAACATTTGGATCGCGGGTGCGTATATTTTACTGGTATCAAACCTGTTTTGCGATTTCTGCGATTGCGCAGAGGATGAGGCTGATCCTCTTGGGCTTGGAAAGCGCGTTTGCGCGGCAAGATTTGGACAATGGCGAGACGTGCGACCCGTTTGGTAACACAGAAAGCAGGATTTGTCCAAAATTGTTCTGAATAGCGCGAATTCCGCATTTTGATTCCGCCGTTGCGGTTTTTGGTGGGGATGATACTTTTTTCAACGAACTAACTTGGACACCGCGTATTCCGGCTGTGGGGTGGCTCATTTAAGCCGACTGTATTTGACCAAGAAGCTGTGATAGCTTCAGTTGTTGGAAACATAGTTCCATCGCTCATCGAGCGTCAAAACGTGTTCCGCGAGTTCCACGAGTGATGATTTTTGGGTATAAAGTGCAGCAATACTGCGTCAACTGCTCTTTGAATTGTGTTTCACCCAAATTGTCAACTTTGGCTGCTAATCCAAGCCATTTTGAATACCATAGGTCTATCAACCTCCATTTTCGGTCAGGGTGGCATATTTGCGCGATTTTTTCTCCAGAGTACTTCTGGAAATCATACTGGAGCAAGAGGAAGCATATTGCTCCACTAAATTTTGAAAAGAAACGCGTCCTCGTTTAACTAATTGTCTTGCGCGTTCTTTTTTGGTACCCAGGTAGGCAATCTATAAACTCCATTTCGATTACCTCTGGGTTTACGTTATGGGTTGATCCTTTCAGATCCGAAAAATATTCCAGTCACGCCAAAACTGTTTCCACGTTGTGGGGTCACCATACCATTGGGGCTTCACCTTTTTTCGCGATAGCGATGATTCCTTTGATATCTTTCTGAGACTCCCATGGCGCTTCGGTGGTATTCAAGAACGACGGGCCTGGGCGCAAAACCGCACATGCGTGGGTACCTCGGTGGTTGTACCAAGTGTACTTTTTGGTGTATTTTGCGAATGCGCATTCAATATTCCACTTGGTGTACCATAGATACCTTGCAAACTTTGTGAATCGCGAATGCGCGAATGGTGGTGCTGATGCATCTCAGGATCAATACCATGTGCGGGATGTGGCTCATACCGCGACAAAGTTCATATTCCGAAATTTTTTCGATTTCTTTGAAGGTTTCGCTTGGCTTTCTCTTGAAAACCAACCCCATCATCATCCAAAAATTGTCCATTGGGACTGGTACCGCTGGGGAGGGACCACTGCATGAGCAGAATCGTAATTTTGTGGCAAGGTGCCAATAGGCTTTGCAACAGGTGCGCTATTAGCGCTTTTGGATCTTGAATCTGCGGCAAAGTGTGCCTACAACACCCATATCGGGTTTTTTGTTGTTAAAAACGCAATGCGTGTGTACTTGATCCAAATTTTCTGCAAAGTTACAAAAATTTTTCTCCAAATCATCGAGAATTTTCAGATGATTGGTGATTGCACCAATATATTCCTGCAAACGCTTAATAAGCCTGCGATGTTTTTGACATATCGTCCAGAAGAGGGATTTCGTCAGAAAAAATACCAGAAACCTTGCGAAA
Source organism: Euglena gracilis (assembly GCA_900893395.1). Lineage (NCBI taxonomy): Eukaryota > Euglenozoa > Euglenophyceae > Euglenales > Euglenaceae > Euglena > Euglena gracilis. The sequence goes on from CAAHFI011128569.1 coordinate 5,780, forward strand.
TTTTTCCAAAACCACGTTCCACTCACTTCCCGTAGTCGCACATCTAGAGTTGTGCACCGCTTCGGAAATAGACTCCAGTTGTGGAGATGGTTTGGAAGGAGGGGTATTTTGCGGATTACGCACGTTTTCAGCGATTGGCTTTTCTAAAAATCACCGAAACTTGCGCGGATAGCGCTGAGAAATCTTTTTTAAGGTTTTTGACTTGCTGATTTACTGTTTCCTCGGTCTGTATCTGCCCGTCACAACATTTTTTCACGACTTGGTGAATTTCATCACGCATATCTGCAGAAAATAGCTGAAATTCTAAACTATGTGAACATTGCACCACATTGCGGTTCTGCACCTCCGCAATTGCGGTTTGGATGTCAACAATATTACTCTGCCACCGTTGGTGGTAAGCATCCTGCCTGCTTGCGATATTCGCGATATGGCGTAAAAAACTTGTTATTTCGGCAATAGTTTCACCACACCTACATGATTTTCGCTCCAATTGGGAAAGTCTTTCCTCCAGTTGCTGCACATAAGTGCTGGAAGCGAAACCTCTACCAGGTTGGGTGTGCATATGATGAAAATTTGCCGATTCACGGCTCAGTTGCATAATGTTCTGTTGCGCTTCCTGGAATGCAGCAGCTATGGTACGGAACTGCTCCAAGGTACAAAAGCTCCCGTATCAGGATTTTTGTGCTCAAAAAGTGTCGTTATTGGCTGCACTTTCGTAAACAAATTTTTGCAAACTATGTTGCACGTGTAAAAATCACGCATCATTGCTGTATTGCATCTCACACAACTTATCGCTCAGTCTCTGAGAGTCTTGTGCGGGTGTGTCCTCCTTTGGAGGACATGCAAGCATGCGGTGAACCATATCAGTGGGTTTTTGTCAATTGTGCCTGTGGGCACCGTTGCGACATTCTGATGCAGGGAAGTACAAGAAGATGCCAGACTTTGCAGCGAAAGCTGATAAACACACTGGGCGATGGGTTGCTCGATAGAGCCACACGCCAATAGGTGTTGCACCCATTGCGCAGCGGGGTTATCGCCTAAATCAAACACCGTTAGGTGTTGCACCCTTTGGGTGTTGGAATGCTCGATAGAGCTGGGTCCGGTGGGGGAATGCTCTATAGATCTGGGGGTTGCTGGTAAGTGCTCGATAGAGCTGGCCACTGTGGGGATGCTCGATAGAGCTGGACACCGTTAGGTTTGGCACCCATTGGGTGGGGGGTTGCTCGATAGAGCTGTGGGGGCATGCTCGATAGAGCTAGAAAGCGGGGTGGGGAATGCTCGGTAGAGCTGAAAATTACGGTAAGGGGATGCTCAATAGAGCTGGAAACCACTGGGATGGGGGATGCTCAATAGAGCTGGGAGTTGCCCATATATGGCCACACACCTAGGTTGGAGAATACACTCCTGTGACAAATGTTCATCACACTTTCTTAAAGAACGAATTAAATCTTTTGACGCGTTGGTTTTTGAGCTCCGCATATTTTTATTATTTGCAGAAACAAGCACAAGGAACCCCAAAAAGTAAGCAAAGGAACAAACACAGAAGGTTGTGGCAGCGTATACTGCCCAAAGCCTCCGAAGCTTGTGCTTTGTGTACAAGTTGGCCACAAACGGCTTGTAGTTGCTGTGTCGCCTATACGGCACAAAACCACCGACCGTTTGAAGTCAACTAATTTCTCAAAAGAGAAATAATTTTTTACAAGAATTTAAATCACCTGGCTATGGTTCTGGTGACCGCGTATGGTTCGAAATAGCCGAATCCGTATGCAAGCTTCCAAGCTTGACCCCCTCTGGCTCGGACCCTGTGAAATTCTCGAACGCGTTGGTAACAGTGGCCGCTATAGGGTGGCACTGAACCAACGTTATCGAGATGTTCACATGGATTATTTCAAGCCATATTTTCCCCGCCGAATGGCAAAGCACTACCATACCTTTAATTCAAGCCCCGTCCAAGTTACGCGAAACAGATGATTTTGTTGGTGGACAAAATTCTCGATCACAAAATTGATCGGGGAGTCCATTACTGGAAGGTCAGGTGGAAAGGCTATGGCGAGAGGAGACACCTGGGAGCCAGCCTCCAGTTTCGTCGGTTATGTCCAACAGGACTGGAAGCTATGGAATAAAGAAAAAACATAGACATTTCTGTGAATAGTTTTAATTCGGCCTATAGGCCTTTTCCTCCTCTCTCTCTGTGTTTTTCTCTCAACCCAATTCATTTCTCGCGCCCTGGTCTTGCATTGGTCCGGGGTCCAAAAACAAAAAAGGTAGCTTTGATGACCTGTAGAAAAAGAAGAGGGACCCGGACCGCCCCCTATACAGTATGCCATCCATCCCTACCCCCTCAAACCTATGCGGCGGCACCCCCAGCCCAAGGGGCCCGCATATGCGGTATATCAACCCCCTCCTGCCGCTTATGCGGCTCAGGCAAAAATGCCACCCCCACTCAAAAGGTTCAGGCACAAATTCCATACCCCTCTCAGGCACAAATGCCGCCCCTCAGGCACAAATGCCTCCCCCCCTCAGGCGCAACAGCCACCAGTCGCTCATGCGGCCCCGGTGCCAATCGGTGCTGCATATGCGGCACAGCCTCAACAGACATATCAAGTTCCAATGGAACAGTCACAACCCCACCAGATACACCAAGTTCCAATGGAACAACAACAGTATGCGAGACACGGACAGGCACCTCCAATGGAACAGGCGCATTACGCCATGCCTGGTCCCTCACCTCCCATCTTGTATACCCCATAGTAATGTGATGTCTCAGCAACCCCAATCCCAACCCCAACCTCAACCCGTACAGGGTGCCCCGCACCTGGTACACGCCGTACAGGTGATGCCCCAGCCTGCTCATCCCGTCCATGCCATGCTGCTCATCCCGTCCGGGAACCCGCGGCTCAAACCGCAGCTAGCAGCAGTAGTATATCCGCTTATGCGATCCCTGTGGCGCATGAGACGCCACAGGCAGCACCAACGGTGCCATACCGCGCATTCACCGCAGAACTGGTGAATCTCGCAGAGGAGACTCTGCGAACGGCCTTGCCGGCCATCAACCTAGAGAGGGTAGACCCATCTCTACAGGTGCTGCGGGATACCCACTGTCGTCAAATTCTGGGCCTGGCCAATAGGCCTATTGCACAATGGTGCGCATATGGCCAGACTTTGATGACAGGAAAAGTGTACTTCATGCCCGGGGAATATTCCCCTGAGGTCATCAATGCGTACACTGGGCATTGCAGTACCGCCTATCCCGCTGGTACGCCACCACGCAGGTGCATTCACCGAATACATGCGGGAGCATAGCCCCCAGTGGAGGAAAGCGAGATGGGAGATGTTCCAGCAACAATGGTGCAGCGATCGCGAATTTTTCGCGATGCCCAATCCCTAACTCGTATGCCGTGACCACCACCACCCGAATATCCTGAACCCCAACGCAATATGTGTCTGAGACAATGACGCAACCGTCAACGGCATTACCGCCATTTCTATATCCAGCCAATCTCGAAGCTGGAAGTCAGTTACCTGTACAACGGGATATGCTGGTGGCTCAGGAGCCTGGCTCCCGGCTGAGGATATGGAACAAGCCGAGGCCGAAGGCCGTATGGCTGTGGAAGAGGATGTACCAATGGCGTGTGAACCTCTTCCAACAACCCCGCTTCACATCACCTCAGCAAGCCATCCAGTACTACCAATCTCTGGAACAACTCCAGGGCCCACGGTCTGCGGAACGCAGATATGCGTCACAGCCGTACAGGCCAGCAGACTTAAGTAGTAAGCGGGGCAGGCCAGAATCTTCATCCCAATGGGGAAACCGAACCCCCGGCCCTGCTCCAGCCCCAGCCAGACAGGCTACCCCAGCTCAGCAACGACGGGTATCGGGTGGCTATCAGGCCGCACCCCCTCCCGTGCCCGTACCGTTTGCTGCGCCGGCCAAGCCAACGCCAATGGCGCAACCCCCAGACCGGTGCCAGCAAAAGCAGCAGCCCGGCAGCCGCAGCAGCACCGGCAGCCGCAGCAGCGCCAACGGCGCCACAACCTGTAGCAGCGCCAACGGCGCCAGCCTGAGACAGCGCCAATGGCGCCACCTCCCCAGGAGACACCAGTACCTCCAGGGCAACAGGCCACAACCGAGGTACTGCCTGTTCCGGAAACCACTCAGTAACAGCTCGAGCACGCCAAACTGGCGCAAAGAGCCCATAGGGTAGAAGTCGAGCACGAAGCTGTGCGGAGCGTGCACGAGTACATAAAATTTTCGAGGATACCCTCGAACGTGTACGCAACCCCACTTATATCGATCCGCCTAGAGGTGAACCCCTCCCTGACAATAACCCACCGCTATTGGCGGACATGCAGGATCAACCTGCAGCTTACCCAGCAGCCAAGGAATTGATTTGACGCACAAGCGATATAAATCCTGTCTTTAACGCACAAGCGATATAAATCCTGTCTTTATAAGCCCCCGTTTTGCAGCAAATCTCTGTCCTCATGAATGGAAAAAGGCTAGAGAAGAGATAGTACGACAAGAGCCCCGATCGGGCAAGGGTAAAGCCAAAAGTGCTCCAAACGACCCCAGCTAAAGGCCAGAAAAGGCCATTATCGGAACGTCTATGAGGACGACATGGAAGCTCTATTCGAGCACATCAAACGCAAACCATGAACTCGCATTCGGGGCCAAGCGGAAGTTTCAAAACGAACTTCTCTCCCAATCTTGGTCGCATCTCCCGTTGTGACCGTGATTTGACAGCTCTATCTGGAGCGTAACCGTGAGTTCCACCATGATGGAACTTTGTACGCCTATGAGGGCAACGTCATCCTCGGTCCGATACTGTACGATCTGCCAGGATTCTGGCACGTTTTGTTCTCGGCGGGATATCCCACCCAAAACTTCGGCAGGTTTCTGAACTCCTGCGGCTATCCTTACCTGGATTGTGGTCGGGAAGACCAATACAACACAGGTAAACATCTGCTACGGCAGTTATTCGACTACATTCGCAGTGTAGGCCCAAAAGGCCTGGAGTGGGAATTATACCCACTACCTGAAAATATCGCCAAATTGGCGGAAACCATGTTCTGCAGCAATCTGCAAGTCTTCTACCGCTGGCAATATGCCTGTCACTTTGAAGTGGTCGATATTGACCGCCGCTTCCCCAGACGTACATCGTCAGATGTTCCCACTGTCACGAAACGTTTTGCAGTAGACTTCTGGGGATTCGGAGTACGTAGTACTCAACCACAGGCCGAAGGCCACGATGAGGAAGGCCAACAGGCCAATATCCCGCAGGCAGCGCCAAAGCGCATCATGCTCCTGCACCTTTGCAGAAATCCAAAGGATGTTCACCAAAGCTCGAACGGGCGACGCAACCACCGTCAACTTTTGCTGTATTTCAAGCAATTCTGGTTCAGGGCTTGGACCTGCCAGTTCATGGAGATATATTATTATCTCAATCCCGATAGGGAAATTCCCCCGGTCTATGTCCCCATCAGGCCCCATTTCGAGAAGGAAAGCATAGACGATTATGTCAAACGCCGATTCGGCGACACGCTCGATAGAGCGTTATGCCAGCCGTTTTCCAAGGCGGCAGACGGAACGAGCTGGGCATGGCCCTACCTCTCCTGCGCTTCAACCAAGAATGGTTGAAGACGAAAGGAAACCATGGGGTCTTTTCCGATTACGCAAAACACATGTGCCACGTCCACACCCGCAACCGGCTGCGGATGTACCACCATCGGAATCCTCAACCCAGCCGCAACCGGCAACATCAGTCACAGCTCAGCCCGCAACCGGCAACACCCGTTCCCCAGGGAATTCATGGTGAAACACCACCACCCGTCTTCGGGCGTGGTAGGCGTTATATCGGCTCACTCCTATCGGCTACTCCAGAACCATTTATCCCTAAGGGATTCCAGGAGAATCAAACGTTTGTGGCTAGCTCTTCCCCCAGCCCGCTTTTGTGGTACCCATCACCAGCGCGACTGCGCGGTGGGCACATGTGCCTACCGCTACAGCGGAACAGCCAGCAGCCCCTGCCGCTTCACCAGAAACGGTGGAGGGCAGTGAGGAGAGTGATGGTCACAGCGGTGAAGACCGCATGGAAGGCCTGGAGGACATATGTGCTGATGAACCTCAGCAATCAGCCGTTCCACCAGTTCCCAATGGGCTCCAGGACACCCCTTCCGCCGGAAGGAGATGTCAGCTCAAAGACTGAATCTCCTACATCCGAGGCCGAACGGCCACCGATACCTCCGGTACCACCCCTAGCCTTACCCGCAGTGCCAACGGCACCAACCCCGACAGAACCTGTCGATCACCTACAATACCTACAGGTGTTTTACGTGATGTGTTACAGCGTCTGACCGCGGCGATCTCCGCAGTATCAGCAGTGCTGACCCCTCGAGGCTCACCAGCCGCATCCCTCCTGAAAACCAAAGGGTTACAGCTGCAGATAGCAGCACAACAGCCACACAGGCTGCAGTCACAACTCCAATGGAGTTAGATGTCCCAGCAGCTAAACCAGCTGCACCAACACCACCAACGGCTGAAATGCAACCACCTCCTGCCAAACGGCAGCATCGACACCTCCTGCCAAACGGCAGCATCGGCACTGCCAATGACGTAAAGGCCACTGCCTCCGGCAGACCCTAGGGAAGAACGCGGATATGGCAAACATAGAAAGCCTAAAGCTAACCCTCAGCCGAAGGCTGCAAGCCCTCTGAAAGGCGGCGGGATGATAAGCCACCACCTCTTGGTGGAGATTGCTCTGACACAGGCCATAGACCCACAATACCAATGGCCAGCTATTTGGCTGCAACCTCTGAAGGCGCGAAGCACAAACCCACAGTCAGATCGATAAGATCAAATGTCCCCCACGAGGCCGTTGAGCCATTTGGACTGAGGACGTATTGTCCAGAGTAGACCCCCTCCACACTCGCCAGACTAGGATCAATATGATCCGCAATAGCAGTGACCCCTGGCTGAACAAAGTGGATCAAGCCCTTGTTCCACCGGGATCAACCCGGTATTTTCACGACTAGCCACACTTGGCGTTTTTGGAATGCGAAATCTCCAAGGGTATTTGCCCAATGCTTTGGAGGAAATTTCGTCCTGGATTTCCTGGAAAATGATCCACTATTGTGGTTATGTACAGCATGCCATAGGCTACGAAACGACATGCCCGCAGTGCATATCTGCACACGCAACGCGGACAGCATAAGCTCCCACCATGATGCATATGTGCGCAATTGTGCAGCACTGGTTTGTGGCGATTGCCTATTGACATGTCCAATATGGACAATTTCAGTGGGACGGAAAAAGATTATGACAGGGACATACCTGTCCGTTGCGTCAACTGCCTACAGGCAGATTTTTGGTTACCTGCCTCTGGTGGTAGAAACCAGAATCATACCAGAAAATGAAGACCATCTGGTCAAAATTAAACAGGACTATAAGTTCCAGATAAACTTTTTACCAGTTCAAGAAATTCAGAGCTGTACACATCTACCGCACGGGCGGAATCACCACTGACAGCGCAGCTGTCTGACTCGCTGTCGAGTCAGCAGGCAAGGTCAAAGTGCCATACATTTTCAAGACTCCGATTGGGATAGGGTGATATACCCACTTTTTTTCGGCACAAATCCTGCCGAACCGACCAAATTTACGTTTATGTTGCCTGAATACCCCCCTGAGGCCTACAATATGGAATTTACCGATTGGGTAAGAGAAGTTTTAAGACCATTCACCATCCGAGCGCGAGTCGCAGGTTGGCACACCAAGGCAGATCGTGCAGTTTTACCCGGGGATACCCCCCAAGGTTCAATGTAACCACCCCCTCCTGAAATTTGGATCTGGCCGGGCAATTTTGCCACTTTTCTTCTGGATAATCTCCAGAATTTTCTTCATCGAGAAAGCCAACAGGCTCGGAAGTGCGATTACCCGATGGGTATACGCAAAAATGGGAATATCCCGACTTTGATGTCCATGAGCCTGAAAGGCAGCTTGTAAATTTTTGAGCCTCCGATACTGGAGATAGTTTAAACTCCTGAAGGAGATTACGTTGGGGAAATCAGACCACCGACTCCCAGGAAATGGCCATCTGTGCCATAGATACCCCAGGCTTACAGGCCATAGGTCCATGGACCCTGTTCTGACCCTTCCATCAGGCCTATAGGCCCTGTATTCGGTTATCCATCCCAGGCACATCTGCCATTATGTATT
>CAAHFI011131276.1:0-19290 GCA_900893395.1 Euglena gracilis
CTGTGGAGAGAGAAGGGGCACCCATTAGGAGATCCTAATAGGATCTGCTTCCATCCTAACTTCCTCAACGGAAGGGGACAGAAGCATACGCCTGGTACACAGTAGTACAATCATTTTTTATGTATTTTCTTGTCATCTCAGTTCTATCTCAACGAAACCCCGTTTTTTTCAACCACTCGATGAATGGGCAAAAGTTGTTCTGGGTTTGGTCAACTCTTCGATGCCAGATGGTTTTGAAACTGAAGCGCTCAACCCCAAACTGAGGCTGAACTTATACGGGTATGTCCGAACCCGAAAATGAAACCTGAGTTTTGTTGCCGAATTAAATTTTTGTAAGGTAAACCAACAAAGCTTTGATCGTGATGTTCAACATCTTCACGCCGATTTGAAGCGCGCCTATTTTGGAAGCAGCGGTATATCCAGACCAAAAAAAAACGTAATAAATACTTATTACTGTGACTTTCCTAATTATTTAGAAAATGATTGTCAGGATAATATGAAAAATGGAAGAATTACCAAGGAAATATCACATTTCGAATTTATATAAATTCCAATAAATAGGAAAGTTACAGTACAGTAAAGTAGTTACAATGTGAATTTCCTAAGTATCGAGAACATGGTTTTCAAGATAATATAAAAAAACGGAATAATTCCCCGGGAAATATCGCGTTTTGGATTTATATAAATTCCAGTAAATATGAATAAAAACACTAATTACCAAATAAACATTTATTATCCCCGATTTGATTGATTGATTTTTTTGTTCTGAATTCGACATTTAGCGTCTTCACCCCGCTGCACCCATGCCCTCACGATTCCTCTGCAGCACAACGTTCGGATTTTTTTTTTGATAATCAATAAAAAAAAAACAAAGGAAACCCTGAATCAACATCCGAATCTTGCCTTTGGTTATTTTATTCCCTATAGTCACATCAAAAATGCTTACCGGTGTACTGTGACTTTCCTAATTATTGAGAACGTAGTTGTCGAGATAATATTAACACATTTCGCATTTTTATACGTGACACCGGTGACACCAGAGTCCTTCCGTGGAAGCGAATTTATTTTCCAGAAACTCCGGGGTCCCTTACCATTCTCCACTCCCACACGCTTCATTGTGGCGGAGGACGATCACCACAGCTGCCTGACGACGAAGAGTTCAGGATTGTCGCTTTCGCCAGCATAAACGGGTGCTTACTGACCTTAACAAAAACATGTGGTTTGTTCCCATGCCTTTCTCGTACGGGGTCAAAGAAATAACAGGCGTTTGGATTACTGAAAAGATAAGATAAAGGGGAATTATAGAATATTATAAGATTATAGAATACAGTGAATGTCCCCGTTGTCTTCGAACATTTAAATGTCCACCACTGGAGACCGTTTTACTTCGTTGTGTTTTTGTTTTCTGAAAACATTGCTAAGGCATTTTTTTGGGGGGGGGTGTTTTCCTTTGAACCGGTGTTGGTTTTATTGTGACTTTCCTAATTATTGAGAAAGTAGTTGTCAAGGTAACGTGAAAATCGGAAGAATTCCCTGGGAAATATCATATTTCGCATTTATATAAATTCCAATAAATAGGAAAGCTACAGTATCAGTAAGACACCCAACTCCAGTCCCGGAGGAATTCAACAAGAAACAAAGCATACATCCAATTTTTTATGATGTCTTCGGTTGTGATGTTTTTATGTTTTTTTCCGATGGATGCTATGTGACTAGTTACGACGACAACGAGATCGGAAATTGCCCCTCGTGGTCTGATTTGGATGTGGAGACCCAATACAAGTGGTTGAAAACATATTGCACGCTCGATCATAAACTGGAGAAGGGTGACATCTATATTCCCAACGGACTGAACCAGATGTCATCGACTGGATATACACAAACATACATTTTGACAGATTTGTTTTTTTTTGAAATGACATCTGCGTTTGTTATCCCCTCGACCTCCATCGTCCGCATTGTTCACTGGAGACCTGACGTGTGGTACATCAAACGAGCCCTGGGTGAAATTTTGGCCGTAGGAAAAAACAGGCATTTTTAGTTTTCTTACTTTTACCCAGGCACCGCTGCAAACACCACATACGATGAACTCGATGAAAACTTTCTCCTATACGGCATCAGTGACGAAGAAAAATAGAAACAGACATCGCTGTCATTTATGTTTAAAATATTGTCACTCTCTTATGTATCGTAATTTTAAACCCTCATCATTTCGAAATATTATATTTTTTTTCGTTATTAAATATTGAGGTTTGTTTCTGAAACCAGAAAGAAGTTTACCACCAATGACGGGATCATCGCAAAATGTAAGCGAAGAACCGGAGAGATACAATTGGTAAACCTTGGAAGCGCTCCACACGCAACCCAAACGGGTGAGTCGCACGAACTGTACGACAAGGAAAAACACTGCGCGGTCATAGCAGTGCTGCTTGCGATGCAGTGCAACGGTTGGATGGCTAACCAGAATGGATTTTGAAGAGTGTCGATCATGTATTATATCAATACACACATCTATACTGTAACTTTCCTATTTACTGGAATTTATATAAATGCGAAATGTAATATTTCACAGGGAATTCTTCCGTTTTTCATACTATCTCGACAACCATGTTCTCAATAATTAGGAAAGTCACAGTACATCAAACATTATATATTCTTACATGGTAAATATTGAAAATGTAGTTGTTTTGTTATTGATAAAAATATAGGAACACATCCGCATTAATTAGTATATAGATTTCACAAAAAAAAAGTTTGGTGAAAATTTCATTTGTTATTTTATTGTAATAATACACGATAGACTATCAGACCTGCCAGAAACATTGCATTCATCCGTTCTGCTTCTATCAAACCTGACCCAGTGGATAAAATGAAAGAACGATGTGACGCACAAAAACAGAGAAAAACGAATACCGGATTTGTTCACTGAATTTGAATTTTCGTGTCATATTTTTTTTTATGTCACCGGATACATCAGCATGCACGATCTGAATCTGACCACTTGATCTTATCCGTTAGTTGTCACCAGAGGGATACCGATAAAAAGATCAAGTGTTGGAAGCATGCCAGGAAATTCTCGGGTTGGAATTGCGCAAGACACACGACAATCTTCCAATTGCATACCAATTTCATTACTAAAAACTCATATATCTGAATTTGTTTTTACTTGATATATTTATGAAATGAAATTGGTATTTCTGGAAAACCCAAGGAGCTGTTGGAACTATTCATGGGTCCGGACTCTGGCATCCCGGAATCTTTGTGGGGAAGGGCATTCATCGCCGATGGTGACGGTCCGTACGATGCACAGTATATTTCCATATAAACAAATCAAGTTTAACACATTTTCAATTCATAATTTGGCTTCGTGGTAACCCACGACAATGATCATGATTTTCCCTTAATAGAGAGGTTGCCACATCAAAAAAAAAAGAAGGTGAAGGGAATATTCTCTCACTTGTTGTGACTTTCACGATGTTTAGGAACGTATTCGATGAGAAAATATGAAAAATGGAAAAAATACGGGAAATATCACATTTTCAATTTTTACAAATAGGAAAGTTACATTATTTGGTTTTTTTTTTCTTTATGATTGGCTTTTTGGTACACACCGTGTTATGTACTTTTTTTGGGGGCTTGGTGTAGAAGTATACGTGCTTAACTATGTAAAATGTATCGGTTTTGTCACGACACGCAGCTGTCTTTGACTACATCGGCGATACAAATCAGCAAACAAGAAGGCGGGTGATCTACGACGCGTCCAGCCCAGAGCCGTTGACGTTTCCCGATATGGCCCGAAAACAAACATTCCCCCCTTTTAAACATTCGGTGATGGGCACACAAAGTGTGAATGTTTGTTTCCAATCACGTCTTCAATGCGTTATGCCTGACGGGAATAACAACACGGATGCATTTGATATCGTTGGAAATCATAATAAAAAATTCTGTCCCCCTCCCCATCCCTTATATTGTTGACCTTCCGGTTAAGAAGTGAGCGACAGTCAACACACATTGCATTCCATCTTGTGTATCCAAAAAATGGATACATCCGTTATACAACTGTGCGTGAGGTGTTCCACATCAACCGTGAAAAATTCTCAAAGAAGCGCAATCGTGATATGACCTTTGTGTAATGAAGAGGATTCAACATATGAACATCAGACGATATCTTTTGCTTCGATGGTTTATTTGACATCTAACAAACTAAAAAAAAACGCGCAACTGTTTTGTCTATTTACTTTGGCACTGCATTTCTATCTGTTTGACACAAAAAAATCTAAGCAATCGGGGTTTGTCTGTTTTTTTTTGTTTGTTTGTTTGCGTGTCTGACAAACGATCAGGGTTTTTTTTAAAGGATAGAATAGAATTGCCCGGTAGTACACCATAATCTCTCGAACAAAGGCAGGGGTGATCACTGCACGGTTTTTACCCCCTCCCCTGACCCTACAACCACCCCCTGGTCATAGGCAATGTTTTATCTTCATTCCCCAATTTGCACCGCATGCGAAATTTATTGAAGTCCAACGACCGGCCCGGTCATAGCCGATCTTTTTCTGATCGTTGGGCTAGGGAGGGGAGGGTATATAGTACAACTGTCACTTTTTATACGAGGACCTTCTCCTGTTTCTAAATGGTCACAATGGTCACATATGTATTAATATTATAAGAACCACGTGGAGTCTCTGAGAGTTCAGCATACAATCAGTGATCGTTTACCTCTGTGGTTTTTTCCGTTGCTTTAGTTTTTATCCGCGTTTTAGACTTCCCAACAAAACAAGAGTTTTTTGTTGTATCGTCTATCCAAATGAAGTTTTTTGAATATGTTTCAATGTTAAACCAGAATTGAGTGATTTCTCTTTTGAAATGTAATGTTCCCAAGGGAATGGACACAAAGACCCTTTTTTCAGTGCTCACATTGGAATTATTTTTGTTTTTGTTTACTTTTACAGTTGCCTTTGCTACATGCATCCGCGTAAAGATCTAAAAGAGGCACATAAGGTGTGTATCCTGTGTGCTCTTTCACTCTTTTTCTCTTCTTTGTCTATATGTGATAAAATTGATAATAATCTTCCGTGTTACACACATACGATTTACATCAAAAAAGAAACCTAATTGGATAACTATTAATTATATTATTATTAAACGAGAAATTTAATTCATAAATTGGTCACAAATAAACCAATAGATACCCTAAACCGACTATTTTTTTTACACATGCGATGTTTCATGACATTGGCATTGCTGTCGATTGATGCAAAAGTCCTATATTTAAACAGTTTTTTTTTGTTTTCTTCGCAGGCCTGTGCACATTCCGACCCTGACTCCAATTTAAACCTGAAAGGGTTATTGTAACTTACCAAATTATAGAAATTCGTAAAAATATGAAACGTAATATTGTAACTTTCCTATTTACTGGAATTTATATAAATATGAAAAGTGATATTTCCTGGGTAATTCTTCCGTTTTTCATATTATCTCGACAACCATGTTCTCAAAATTTTAGGAAAGTCACAGTATTTCATGGGAATTCTTTCTTTTATAAAGTGTGTTTTTTTAACGAATTAGTTGATTAGCAATGATAGATGGTGTACAAGCATTTACTTTTACTATTCATTGGATTTATATAAAAGAGAGTGTGATATTTATGTTTTTTTTTTGTTTGTGAATTTTTTAATAACCTTGAATCGACAGAAACGGTATCCAACGGAAACGTTGATCCGCAATGGCAACAGATGCAAACCCAATTACAAGGTTTTAATTAAATATTGAAACTCATATAAATATGTTTTTTATAATACCGATGGGGGGGGGCTTCTACTGAGAAAAATTCTGTCCCAAATATCAAGACAGTATTTTTTAAGGATTGGGACAGAATTTTTCCCAGACAGATCCCCCCCCGGAGGGGGGGGGAGGATTTTTCCCTTTTTTTCATGGTGCACCGACAACACCATTAAGATAATCACAGTGATAACAATATCCGGTCGGTACTCTGGTTTGTGCCTTTCCCGATGTACGAAATTTCCTATTACTTTTATCGCCGGAGAAACACGTTGCGGTCCACATATTGCCAATGTCAAGGCGGAATCAAATGTTGTTCACCCAGTTAAAGCGATCAAGCGTGAGAACAGCACGTCGACATTTCCTCTGCCTCAGAGAACAAAATCCGGACGTGTCCATCCATCATCAGAGCCAAACATTCTATTCAGTTTAAATATTTTTTCGTGGTACCAAAAAAAAACAAAGCCCCCCTCCCTATCGACTCGGACTTTTCCACATCCGTAATTTCAGGGGCCCTGTGAATGACACTCACTTTCGCATAAAAAACACGAGTTGTTCATTTGACGACGCTTTTGTATTGTCAGTACAAGGAAAAGTATTAATATCGTAACTTTTTATTTTGTTGGTATTTGTATAAATTCAAACAGGGTACGGTAAATTGTTCTGTTTCACCACTTTCTCAAAATAATTAGAAAAGTCACAGTTCATAAACCTACCTACCTTTCCATGTGATCAATCGATGGACGCATCTGAGGCGAAGCCACCACCGAAGAAGACAGTGGAGGAGAAGAAGGTTACTTCTTTCTTCTTCATTGTGGGATTTTCATATCCCTTGCCTTCATATATTTCTTTTCTTATTTCGTTTTCCATTTTACAGGGGCGTGCACATCGAACCGATGTCCCCGAGAAGAAGATGAAGGACAGGCCCAAAAGGGGCTGATCACGTAAAATTTTTCTGCCTTCCCCTTTTTTGTACCGTCAAATTATTGAATTTCCCTTGAACAAAGTCAAAATATTGAACAAAGTCAAGTTGACCCAACCAGCTCATAGGGGGTGTGGAATTTTTTGAATCCAAAAAAAAATGATGAATGCCTGGCAGATGACGCTATACTTCATTTCTGATTTCAGTTCCCAGTTTACCGATTCAATTGGTAATTAACCTTCAAAAATACAATTCATCTTGTAGAATAAAAAGATGAGTACATTTCTGACCGTTTTCCTTTTCGTTGAATCAAAAGAAGACGTGTTTTTTTTGAATATCCACTGTGTGTGATGGGTTTATTGCCTGTGAAGGTTACACAACCTAATTTGTTGTAATAAAAACGATAGGGGTTCCATATTTTTTTGTTTTGTCTTTTGAAAGCAAGGAATGTTTCCCAGTAAGTTTCTTGTGTTTGTCAGTACAATAGGGACTGCATCAATTACATTGGGCGGTCAAAGGTCCTCAGTTTAATCAATTAATAAATACACTGCAATCTAAAAATTAATTTGGCTCTGAGTTGTATAGTTCACATTGAATTTTTACATTAGGACTTAAAACAAAAATAATATAATACTCTGAAAAAACGGTTGTTTGTTGATAAAACAATGAACAAGAAATTGAAATCCGATCCCCATTATCTTCTTATCGATGCGACATAACAGGCCAAGGTCTGGATAGGAACGGATTCGACGCATCGATATCTCATCGATTGGCATCGTCGCAGACAGGACAAGACACATGCCTGTGACCACGCGAATCATATAGCCTCGCTGGTTCATCTTGAAACCATGGTGATGCAGCGTGGCGGAAAAGACCCCCTCAAATCTGTCACATTGACGGACATCACCGACTGGCTCCGGATATTTACGGAGAACGCCCCCGCATCGTCCCGGCGATGGCTGGCTCTTCTACGCTGGAAAAACCACTACACGGCCCTGAGTGTTGACCGGAGTACCGGAGCAGTGGTTGTGTTTGATCGGCATAACGGAGGATCGCTGGGTTACGCAGCACCACCCATGGCAGCTGCATGCGCGGTCTTCCCCGCGGCACGGCTTCTCACACATTGGCCCTGCCTACAGACCGACCCCCGCGACACATTTTGTGTCGCAAGGTCCGTGCGCTTTCTCTGTGGCATGCTAGATCATCCACGCGATCGAATGTCGCACATGCTCTATTTTTTGCGTGGGGCTCTTTCCAGAATTCCGATATTGCGCCGTGATTTCGTTAATTTTCTCGAGATTGACGCGGGTTACCAGCATCCAGTGGCTCTTTCAATCCAACGGTTTCTAGCAAAAAAATTAAACGACAGAACATATCGGAAAGCGTGTGAAATGAATAACGAACAGGCCACCATAAAATAAAAGGAAAGAACGAATTTAGGGACCTGACGGCATCTCTCAATGTTTTTTTTTAAAATACACCGGTGATGTGATAATTCATTTTTTTTCAATCATTGGGAAAGTCATTGAAGTAGTTCAGAGTAGAATTTCCGGTGTTTTTTTTTTCAGAGAGAATCCAATCACTTTGTTTTTGTATTTTCTTTTTTTTTCAGTCATCCTCGTTGAATGAATCGGGGTAGGTATTTGCGTGAAGAACAACAAATAATGCATGATGTGTGCCTCCAATTGTTCGTGTATTTTTCCTGTATTTCTTTTAAACTATTGACAAACAATCACCAAGCACAGGGGGTGATTGCGGTCCGCATTTTCTGTGTTTTTTTCCCCAAAATCTTAGGATGGTCACCCAAATAAATTGATTGGTTTTGTGTCATTTGGGGTACTTTTTTTCTGGGACCCATGGGCATATAAATGGCAAAAAGTGACCAAAATGTCCCCTCAAAATGTAGTTTGGTCCAATTTTCATGGAAATGGGCCATAATTGGTGACTTATTTTTTACGTTATGAATTATGTTATTACATTATGTATTAATTAATTACGCTATGAATTTTGACTTTTATTATAGATACAACATCCTTTCATTATCGTGAGCTTTTTTTGTGTTCTTTTTACAGCAAACGGCTGAAATAAACAACTCCATCATAGAAGCCAAAGGGTTATTTAAAAAAAGCCTGTTTAATTTTCAAAATGTTAAACAAATTGATTGATGGTTTTGTTCGCTTGAAAACATAAATATGATTACACAGACACAACACATTGATTTCCTATTTGAGTGCTATAACCCTCTTTATATCCAAATGAACAACCAAATTTCATTTTTTTCTTTTTGTATGTTTTGAAATTTTATAGTGTTTTAAATAACCTGTAATTGATGCATCCGGCTCAACGTATACACAGCAGACACCTTGTCCAACAATGGCGACAGGTGCAAACCTGACTTTGATTTTAGGAATAAAACAAGTCAATGCTCTGGTTTGCACCTTTCCCAATCTATGTTTTTTCCCATGCTTTTCATTCTCAAAGAACCACGTCCATTCATTTTTGAGCCCGAAGTCCCTAAGTTGGAGTCAAAGGAGTTAAGCCAGACTCCACCGCACAGGATTTAATATATGATTTGTTTTTTTAATCAAAAATAAGCCCTGTTATAACGATCAAATGTGAGAACACAGAAATGACGAAGCAATAGGTTGACAACCGAATTGCCGAAAGAGTGCACATAAAAGAAGAAAAAGTGGACAACAGCCACTACACCACATATTCAAACCCGAATCATTCTTTTGAAATATTTACGTGTATAAAACAATATAAAAATATAGGATAATTTCACAATGTAAGATTTCTATTTACTGTAACTTTCTTATTTATTGAAATCTATATAAATATGTGGTGCGACATTGAAAGTCGTAAGAAAGTCCGCTCTGAAAGATCCATAAATTTCTAATCTTTTTGACCTATTGATGCGGAGAACGTCCTCGAAAGATCTGTAATGTACCAATATTAGAAGGTGGTTTCAAAAGAAACAACCGAAACAGCTGTCCAAAATTTTAGGATAAACCATTTTGTTGTCTTTGATTTGTATTGTCAGA
Organism: Euglena gracilis; assembly: GCA_900893395.1. Classification (NCBI taxonomy): domain Eukaryota; phylum Euglenozoa; class Euglenophyceae; order Euglenales; family Euglenaceae; genus Euglena; species Euglena gracilis. The sequence goes on from CAAHFI011131276.1 coordinate 9,745, forward strand.
CTGAAAGTCTCACCTTGAAAAAAAAACCACAAAAAAAGATTGAAACTACGACTTTCGGTGTCGCACTTCATACAAAAAGTGATATTTCCTGGGAATTCTTCCGTTTTTCGTGTTATTTTGACAAACATGTTCTCAGTAATTAGGAAAATCACAGTAACTGGTGTCTTTCACTGCTATAGGTTTCCTATTTATTTTGATTTCTACAATTAAAAATTGTGATATTTCCCAGAGAAGGAAGTTTTTTTTAAATGCTATCTCGAAAATGTGTTCTCTGTGATATAATAAAGGAATTTGTTGTTATCATATATTGTATGCTAATGTTGGTGTGGTGTAAAAAAAAATGAGTTTATTGCAGCTTGTCATCCAACCAAGAAGTTGAAATCGGAGCGTGTCCGTCCACATTAACAGAACCATCATCTCGTAGTTTTTTTTTTATACTGAATAAACAGACCTCCCCCTCCAGTGATGCTTTAACATCTGATTCTATCAAGGATTATTGTACCTGTGAGCTGTTAAATGGTGGACGCAGTCGAGTCAACCAGTTCATCATCTTCCGAGCTGCTACCGAAAGAGCCAAGGAAGGATAAGAAGGTACATCCTCCACCCCTTGTCATTGACATTATTTTGGGTATGTTTTTGTTAGCACCCCTCCCCCCGTCGATGATGTGTTTGCCCTGTCAACAAAAAAAGGGGGGTTGATCTCTCTTATTAACCGTGACAATCTGGTGGTACTTGTTTCTGTGTATTTATTCTCTTATCTCGGTTTCTTCTCTTTACAGGGACGGAATGCCCCAGTTGATGCCCCCGAGGAGCCTCCGGTGGACAAGAAGAAAAATAATTCCGCGGTTGAAGCGTTTTCCAAGAAGTTGAAGTACAAGCCCAAGAAGGGCTATTCTAAAACTGACACGGACAGCGATTTTTTTTGTCTGTTGTTGACTTGCTGAATTGCCCCTTTCACAGTTTACAGACTCTTTTCGTTGTTCTATCTGTCTGTGCGCAGTGTCTTTTGTTTTGTTTTGCCTGTTTGTAGTTTAAATAAAGTTATTATGTAGGTATTTGGTATGACAACTTTCTCGTATAATTCACATACCTCTCCTCACGAGATAGGATACACCATTTATTTATTTTTGGCTTTTGGTTTGATGACTCGAAGTGAAGAAATCCCCACCCAACACGGAGATAAAAAATTTTTTACTTTTATTTAACAGGTGAGCATACGAATGTTCAATGCGAACCTCAAAATCAAAACCAAAAAAAAATCAAAAAAAAATCAAAACCTTCTCATTCTCTTTTTTTGTTTCTATAATTCATCCAATTCCTTGGGAGTAGGTTCACTGTGCCTCGACGTTTTTCTTAAATCTTCCCATTTTTTTATGTGTGGTTTTCTTCATTCCTCTTCTAGTTTCTTCCTGGAACTTGTCAGTCTGTCATTGTTAAAGCGTTGGAAAGCCGTAAAGTTGATATCAGTTTTGCTTATTCTTTTTGTAGATGTGAAAAGCTATACCGAGGGTGCTCAAATTACACGGGTAATAATACCAGCGGTACTAATTCCAAACACCACAATTTTGTGTGGTCCAGTCTAGGAATTAGGATCCAACCCATTCCTACTGAGCTTGTCTTGATTCCTAATCAGAGATCTTGGTCTGCCATTCACATTTTCATTTGATTTGGAATTAGTATCACTGGAATTTATACCCGTGTAATAAGAGCACCCCCAGTATTGGAAATTTGACAGTGGTTTGTATTTTGAATTTCTGGTGACTTCTAATTTCAGGAACGAGTAGCTTTTTTTAAAGAGAATTTATCCAAATATTATGTTTTCGTATTTTACAGTTGCTTCTTCTGTATGCGTCCGCGGGAAGAACAACAAAAAGAAATTCATAATGTATGTGTCTGTTTTTTATCTGCATTGCTTAGTATATCTAAATATGTATTTCATAGTTATTTAATAAATATATATAAAATGCAGACAATATCAACAGTTTTGGTTTAAATCCGGAATCCCTATTACTCCTACCCTCACGAGAGAAGTGGCAGTCGAAAGGACCAAATTGCACATTCTCATACAATTCTCTCCACTCCAACCCCAAACCACCAAACAGAAAGTCAAAACAAATAAGTGGTGTGTTCTCTCGTGGAAGTTAATAAGGCCCTTAAGACAAAAGGTTCCAAATTGACTTATTTTTTTCGGAGTAGGGTTTTTTTTTGTTGTTTTTTTTTGGATAAGTTTTTCTAGTTAACAGATTACATTGTAGAAGCACTGTAATATCCATAACAAAGGTCTGTAGTAAATCATTATAAATATACAAAGAAAAGTCTCAATGTTTTGATTTTTTGTTTGTTTGTTCTCTTTATAGGTCTACGTGAAGAACCGTGACTCCAGCTCAGACCCGAAAGGGTTATAATATATTTTTTATCTTGATTTTGCAAATACTGTGACTATCCTAATTATCGAGAAAATGGTTGTTGAGATAACATGAAAAACGGAAGAATTTCACGTGAAAAATCACATTTTGCACTTATGTAAATTCTGTTGAAAAGAAAAATTACATTAACCGAATCAATTGATTGTCAGTGTCTTTAACTTGGAAACAAAGACCTTGAAACTAAATTTTCCCATTCAAATATGGATAATTTTCTTCTCCTTTTTAACCGCAACCTGTAAGCATAATCATAGTTATACGAAGATAAAATATATATTTTTGGTATTTTATTAAAATAACCCGGAATCGGTAAATCCGGATCGACTTATTTCCGAAGCAAACTTAATCCGTCGATTGCGACAGATGCAAACCCGAATGTGATATAAACATATATTTTATTTTGAATCCATCCAATCAATACTCTGGTTTGTACCTTTCCCAAGCTACATTTTTTCCGACGACTTTCATTGTCGGAGAACCGCGCTACGGACCACGTATCATCGAACCTGTGGTCCCCAAAACGGAGTCAAAGGATGTCGATGAGCTTCCATCATATGGGATGTTTTTTAATTCATCGTATGAATGAATGAAAATCAATGAGCTTCCACCGTGTGAGATGTTTTTTTAATTTCCAAAAAAATTAAAAGAATGTCTGATTCTTTTTTAATATGACAATCATTCTTGTTCTTGTAAGCCGTTGAATGGTGGATGCAATTGAGTCGGTTGGTTTAAGTTCATCGTCATCCAAACCGCTACCGAAGAAGCCAACGAAAGAAAAGAAGGTATTATCTTGTACTTTTCCCATTTATCGGAATTTAATAAAACACATAATGTGACATTTCCTACGGAATTCTTCTTTTTTTCGTTTTATATCGAAGTTGGAAAGTCATGGTAACTATCCTTTTTTAAGATTTTTTGTAAATACAAAAATGCGAAATTTACAAATGAATTCTTTCATTTTTTATATTATCTCAACAATCGTGTTCTCAACAATCAGGAGAGTCACATTATAATCTTTATTTCTAAACTGTGGAGGTCTGGTGGTACTTGCTTCTATCTCGTTTAGGAAAATTCCACCTCTGCTGATGCCATTGGGGAGCCGTCGATGGACAAGAAGAAAAAGAAGTCGAAGGACAAGCCCAAGAAGGGCTGTTCTAATTAATTGACCACGAACAGTGATTTTTTTTTATATAGCTGTTCTAAAGTGTCAATTGTTGGATTAAGTTTTTCAAAAGTGACTGACTGGTTTTGGGCTGGAGACCCCCCGCCCCCAGGGGGTGGGGTGGGTGCTGGGTGGGCGCCGAAGGCGCCCGAGAACATTTTTGAAGGGCATTTTACATGAGACCCAGGATTGATTGACCCTCCCCCCCCCCGGGGGGGTAGTGACTGGCTGGTTTTATTTTTCAGAGTGACTGACTGGTTTTTTCTTCGGGAAAGTGACCCATCCCCCTCCCCCGGGGGTCAGTAAGCCGAGGTATGGTCGAGATAATATGAAAAACGGAAGAATTCACCGGTAAATATCACATTTTTTCATTTATATAAATTCCAATAAATAGGAATGTTACAGTATTGATTGATACAATGAAAAGTCACCTTAAAACAATTTGGTCTTCGGAACCTGTTGATTGATACACTGGAAAGTCACCTTAAAAATTTTTGGTCATCCCAACGTATCGTGGTTGTGGACTCATTTCGTTAGGTCGGCATTATATAAACGCCGTTTCTCTTTCTCTCCGTTTCTCTTTTACAGGTTTTACAGATGACGACCCCTTTTGTTCTTCCATCGTATCATTCATTGAGACCCAAGCCGTTCCGACCGAATGCAAACATGGATTTCCTGGTGGTTGTGCAACCGTTGTTTCTTCGTTCTGTTGTTGGTTGGGCTGAATTATTCTGTAAAATATCAATACGTTCTTTCTCTCGCCCCCTATTCGTTGTTGGTTTTTTTTTGATTGAATCAAGGTCACTAAAAATTCAATTGTTTGTTTTTACTCGTGTGTTTCAAACGGACTAGATTTTTCCATCCGTTAGTTCGGTTGCAGAACGCTTTCGTTGGATACGGGCCACGCCATCGTCAAGGAATTTGTGGATCCTGGCCTCCTTCGGCGAATGCAAGAGGAGACACAGAGAACAGACATTGTATGGAACCATGGGCTGATTTTGATTAAACCCGTCGAACGGTCAATTGGTTGGATTTTTTATTTGCACCATTTATTAATAAGCCAATGCAATCAAAAACATATTTAATGTCAATCCTCCGTTCGCAGATAGAGAACCCAACCACATTTTGTTTGCTTTTAAATTTGATTTTAGAAACAACAAAAAAAACAAAATGTGAGATTGATTCAGATGGTCGACAGGTTGCCTATCTGAGGGAAAATAAGCATCTCCCCGCACCAAGGGCATGTTTCACATACCTTTTTATTGGGTCGATTGATTACTGAACGGATTTGGGAACCATGCCGTTGCGATGCTCAGGGAATGGGGAGAGCTTGTTGTTGCGTCCATTGTTAGTCGATACAAAAGGTTCGGAGTGGGCATGGTTATGGACAAATTGGGCTACGTGCGTACAAAAAACCCCAGAATCATGCTTTTTTTCTCGGATTGCCTATGGAAGATGTCAGCGATTATTTTTTTTGTGGTTGAATGGATGGATTCAAAACTAATTGGATGATCTTTAGCCTGCTTTTAATTTCATATGTGTTTAATTTTTTTTTGTTTACCTCTCGGATATGTTTCTGGATCCCAGCGTGATCTTCAACACATACACTCGGATCTGAAGAGCTCCAACAAAGGAAAATATTTCACCGGGATGTTTTTCATTTTGTTAATGTGGAACTTTAAGTATCAGTGACAAATATTTTCTGTTTTTGGTTGTTTTCTTGTTTTTCGTTTTCAAGTGCAAAGAAACCCGTCGAAGTGGCGATGATCGAGGATCTGGGGTCCTGCGGGATTCCTTTTTACTCGGGAACCAATACTGACACGGGTTTGGTTTTACTGTCGAAATAATCAGTGGTGGAATGAACGGGTTCAAACCACAGCAAAAATAATCTGGATGATTACCAACCATCAAATATCCTGCAACAAATGAAAAATATTTCACTGGGATGTTTTTCATTTTGTTGTTGTGGAACTTTCGGTATCAGTGACAAATATTTTCTGGTTTTGGTTGTTTTCTTTTTTTTTCGTTTTCAAATGCAAACATGAGTAAAAAAAACCCGTCGAAGTGGCGATGATCGAGGATCTGGGGTCCTGTGGGATTCCTTTTTACTCGGGAACCAATACTGACACGGGTTTGGTTTTACTGTCGAAATAATCAGTGGTGGAATGAATGGATTCAAAAACGACATCAAAAATAATCTGGATGATTACCAAACATCAAATGTCCTGCACCCATCCGTCAGTGGGTTTAGTCCACTACATCGTTGTCCACTGGATGTCTCTTCTGGCTATTTTGTTCCATACACACACAAAGAAAATGAACAGAATCCTCCTATGAAAGGGAACGTCTTGGTGTACATTTATCACCGGTTATTTTTATTTTCAGGCCACAAAGGGGATCTTGTAAATATTGTAAATGTCATTTAATAGTATGATTCTGTTCCCGATGTTCTTCCCTGGATTAAAATAAATTTCCCAGAAGAACCTGGACCATGCATGACCATGAATATTTTGGGGTGTGCTCTATTTCTATTATTGTATTTTTTTTTTGGCTTGATTGGATTTGTTTAGGCATGTGTTGGACCTCTCACGCTCCTAAATTCATGGACCACTCACTGTGGTGGAGGGCGATCCGACAGTCTGGAAGATGAACCGTATCGGGTTGTCGCATTTGTGGCTGTGACAGGAATCCTTTTTTATTTGTCCTCGAAGTTTAACTCAAATTTCACCTGATAGGATCCCTCTGTTGGTCTCAACCAACTTCCGAGAACTGAAGGGTGTCCGGAGGTGATGATGATGCCTCTGTCTTCCATTGTAAACAAACAAATTTCAAGGTTTGCCGGTTTAATGGTTGTGTTGCATCGAACCACCTCCGTTTACCAGCTTTCAAAACAATGAAGTAAGAGTTCCTCCGCACTGGGCTGACTGGCCGATGGAGAAGCAGTTGAAGGAAGTCAAACCGAACGAGATCGCAGCACCGGCATTGTTTGGGGTAAGAACCATTCGATTCTGGCCCCCATCAATCGTTTTTTTTCCGTCCCCTCTCCGTGTTGGTTTGGCTTGGAATGAATATAAAAGGCGATGGCAATCGAATGATTGGTATGTGCAGAACTCCGGGAACAAGGATATATGTATTATCTCGATCGGATGAAACATTTTCTGTCTCAGACATCGATATGTGTCCTTCTGGTGACACTTCTGGCTACGTCCGAGCGGTGATCTACCGCGCGCTCGTGGATGGACTCAGTCGATCCAACGGGGTCGGTACAACCCCAAAATACAGATGAACTCTCAAACTTTATGAGTTGGACGTTGAATTTGTTTTATTTAAATATTTTTTTTTGTTGGGGTACCGACCTCACATTGAAAGCAGACGGATGCTCGGCGATTCTGGTGTCCTCACCCGCTGCCAGGCAAATCCCATCCAGACATGTCAACGACTGATTTTCAATCGTTACTAAGTAATTGTAGAACGCTGTGTGTCGATGTGTCTGCATCGGGTATTGTTTTCCCATTGGGGATGGGAAACGCGGCATCATCCGGTGATCCCGGCCGTGTAGTTTTACGGCGTGACGACCTCACCGATTCTCAACGATATTGTGCCGTTTACGCCGTTTTGTACTGAGAGTTTTTTCCCCTCCTCACCCCGGTGATATGTGTACCCCTGTGTATACTGTAACTCCCAGGGAAGCAAAGATGATCCGATTCAGCCACCCGGGAAAGGTCACCAAGTCGGTCATCGAGGAAATGCGATCCTGTTGTGACACACAAGACCAGGCCTGGCATTTACGGTACGGGTGGTCGTTGTGTTTTTTCCCGTTGAATTTATTGTCATGGCCTGTCGATGGCTACATCACTATGCACGGCCTCGGGGAGACCGGTGCAATGGTGGCTTCGTCCCATTCGGATAGACCCGTTTACCTACCGCGGACCATTGCGCCGTCCTCAGCCTGTCAGCGGATACTTCGGATGGAGCTGCGGAAGGTTGGCAGCCTCGGTCTCCCACTGGAGCGTCCGGAGATCTTATTGAACCGGTGCGTGTTGTAGAGGTTAACCGAGACCCGTAGGTAGATGCGAATGGTAGTTTGAGGAGGGGGTTCTCCCATCCCTACTCCGTAGCCGTACACACCCAATGGTCCATGGATTCACCGTAATGGTGTGGTGTTGATACACTTTGATAGGTAGGCTACACTTCGCATCGCTTTGGACGTGCTCATGGGTCCTTTGTCAACGGTGCCCGAGGTTGTCTGTACACATATCAAAAACAACGGCCTCTCGGAATGGTGGGTGCCATCCGCATTGCATCGACCCATTGTTTGTTTGAAGAACAATGTTTATTGTACCCCCCCCTCTCTAGTCCAACGACCGGTCTGGTCTAACGACCACCCCCTGGTCGGAAGCGATCTTTTTGCAGGTCATCTTGGACCTTGGCTGAAGTTTACGGTCTTCTCTAACAACCACCACCACCCCCCCCTGGTCGGAAGCGATATTTGACCGGTCGTTAGACTAGGGAGGGGGAGGGTATATGCGGTCCTTACTCAAACGGATGTTAACACATGTTTTTTTTATTTTGGTTGTTTGTTTGTCTGATATGTGGCGGCGGGGGCTCCGCTTCGTGATTGAGTGTATCGATCAGAACTTTGTTTTTATTGTAGCAATCACAACCCAACGGTAAACAAAATGGAACGGCACAGTTCTGATAATGGAAGCTCCAACCATTGCATTGTATTAGACTTTTCCAGGCATCCGGTGCGATACATTTTTGACGCTGCACACCCCATGCAACATCCGGCTCATCCGACCCTTTTTTTTGTAATTAATCTTCACCACCCTCCGTCTGAATATATTGATTCCCAATTTTACACAAAATGATATATTATTTTTTTGTTTGGTTTTTTGTCGGATGTTGCACTGATGCGGTGCGAATTGAAGAAGACGGACGCGACAATTTGCGGGCGGAAATGAGAGTCAACGGTTTCAAGTCCAGACTGTCAATCCAAAAAAAATCAGTTTTGTCACCTCCGTTAACGTGCAAGTTAACAAATATGGTGCTTCCGAAAATGATATTGCACCCCTCCCCGTATTTCAACAACATACAATGGGATCAATCTACCTCCCCCCCCCTTGTCGTTGACACCCCCCTGTCGATGACGCCCACTTGACACCCCCTCCCTGTCGATGACACCATTTTCGTCATGTTCTCACGTTTTGCATCAAATTTCAGGCCTTGTCGTTGACACTCCCCCTTGTCGATGACGCGTTTGCCCTGTCAACGACAATGGGGGGGAGGTAATCAATCGGTTTCATGTTTTTCATTAGTGGCGGTCTGTTGTTATGTGTACGATCCATTCACAACCTAAAAAGGCTGTCCGTATGACTGATTGCTTGGAAGTTATTTGGACCATCCATCCGTCGTGATGAATTTTTTGTCATCCCACAAACAATTGATTGTTAACCGTTTAAACAGTTGCAAACATAACCCATTTTTTTTGCTACCACAGCCTCCTGTTCTTCAATTGGTTATATATGGATTTTGTCATTCTGAACTGCTGGGGGTTTGGTTGACTTTCCAGCGTATCAATCGATACACTGGAAAGTCACCTTCAAAATTTTTGGTCATCCCAGTGTATCGATCGATACACTGGAACGTCACCTTAAAAATTTTTGGTCGTCCCAACGTATTGATCGATACACTGGAAAGTCACCTTAAAAATTTTTGGTCGTAGGAACGTATCGATCGATACACTGGAAAGTCACCTTAAAAATTTTTGGTTATCCCAATGTATCGATCGATACACTGGAAAGTCACCTTAAAAATTTTTGGTCATCCCAACGTATTGATCGATACACTGGAAAGTCACCTTAAAAAATTTTGGTCGTCGGAACGTATCGATCGATACACTGGAAAGTCACCTTAAAAATTTTTGGTTATCCCAACGTATCGATCGATACACTGGAAAGT
>CAAHFI011131487.1:0-11062 GCA_900893395.1 Euglena gracilis
GGGAGTGGTAGCAATCAGGAAAGCGGGCGAAGACCGCAGCTGCTACCACACCAGCACCAACATATACCGAAGTGGCCGGGAAAAGCCGGGTCACTTCTACCCTCCGAGGTAGAACTCGACAAGACACAACGTCTGAGACCTCGCAAGAGGAAAACATGCCGGTTGACGATAATGCCACCCTTTGGCAAGAGGACATTATCTCCAACCTGCCGAGCGTCGAAGAACGCACTGCCATGACATAATCAGCCCGCGAACGCGGAATTGTGTTGAACAAGTGGATTGAACCAGTGTTCTTCAACGAACAGAAGTACAACTACTATGTTCGCCATATTTGGCGATTTTACAATGCCAGATCACCAAGAGTGTTTGCCCAATACCTTCGGGAAACATTCCTGTTTGACAATAGGCCGAATAGCCAAACAACGTGGCTCTGTACGGTCTGTCACAACAATCGTAACAGCATGCCAGTTGTGCATGTCTGTTATGCTGACAACAAACGAAAAAAGTTTCAGCACAACGAGTTCGTTCCAAATACAGCCGCTTTGACTTGCGGTGCTTGCATCCTTGCCTGGAGAAAATTGAACAACTTCCGGTGGTCGGAAGAGGACAGAGACCGTGACGTATCAGTTTTATGTGTCAACAGCCTTCGGGCAGACATATGGTTACCCGCAGAAGGCGGAAATCTCAAGATTGTACCCGGAAGCAAGGACGTTCTGGAAGATTTCCTGAATTTCTATAGAACAAAACGACAAATGGACCAACACAAAAGCTTCAAGAAAGCTGAGGCTTTTGACCGCGGCGGAATCGCCTTTGATTTCCAAACTGATTCTGGCGGAATCAGATTTGCTGTGGAATGTACAAAAGGGTGATTGCCCCTACTCTTCAATGATGACGACTGGAAACGAGTCATTTACCCACTCTTTACAAAACCTTCAACGGTTTCGGAAACCACACAACGATGGTTATTGCCTGACTGTCCACCCGAAAGACATGGTTACGAACATTATTCAGAATGAGTTGGTACCATTCTGAAACCACGCATAACCCGCTGTGTCTGTGCATCCCGCGCGCATAACGTTGATTTCAACGCTCTGGATGGGATGTCACCACAGATACCAGCCAATCATCCAAGATGGAACTATTACATATGGCCTGCAACTTTTCCGAGAGTTTTGTGGGAACATTTGCAGGTATGCCTCCACAAGCGAGCTGAAATGCTCAAAACCGAACTGCCCAAGGAAATACAAGAAGTCAAAAGTTGGGTTATCCCACGGATCAACATGTATATCCTGACAAGGATACCCTAGACTTACGTCCAACCGAAATGACCTTGGTACAAGACCCACACATGGGTGAGTACTTCAAGGAAACCCGCAAACGTTGAGGGTTTCCTGCATCGTACAAGCAGCTACGGCTGAAATGGGCGTAGTCACAAATAATGAGCGAAGTCTCGAGCGTGAATACGCACTTCATCATCGCGTTCAACACCGTTTCAAGACACAATGACGGAATCGCCTTAAGTTCGGTCGATAACACGTTGATCGCGAAGATTCAAGACCACAAAGACAACTACGGCGTGAAGTCAGAAGACACACAAAGCACAGCATGCGCGCCAGAATTCTTTTGCGCTTTGTGCTCCAAACACGGTAACCGTAATTGAGAACCAGACAATGGTATCCTGGTACTATCTCCCTGGACCCGGGACTGTGCCTGGCATCCCGACTGGCCTGGTCCAGAAGGGAAATCGGGGAGAGCCCTGGGAGGGGGATGTGTACCAGGCAGCCATTCTGCCATGGCACTGTGTACCAGATACAATGGGCTACGGCCTACAATCTGGCTACGGCCGGCCTGTACACAGTGGCATGGTTAAAACATAAGACAAAGAGAGAATCTCAGAGCTAGCGAAAGCTTAGCGAAAGTAACTGGTTCCTAATTCAAGGTTATTGGGTTTGGTGCTTTGCCATTTCTGTTTTAGAATTCTGAGGGCGAAGTCCCATTTGAATACAAGTTTTATTTCTTTCTTTTACAAATCTCGAAAGAAGAAAAGTCACTTTCATATAAGGGACTGCGGTCCCACCAATTCTTCTGCCTGTGTGCTTTGCATTCAAAAGGGGAAAAGGGAAGCAAATTTTTTTGCAACTCCCCCCACGGGCTTTTCGGGAGGAAAGCATAAGTAGAAAAGCCGGGGTGGGACGTACACTCACAGGCCCCTTGCACAACTTGGGGCTTGGATGAACAGGCAGCTGGTGCTGGGGGCCAGGAGGCATATTGCCCCCCGTGGCAACCGAGCCATTAACACTCTGTGCCCCTGGCATGGACTATGTCTGGTCTGTGGTTACAGGGGGCACTCTGGCTCCGAGAACTCGGGCGCCTTCGCTCTCCGGCCCCTCTTTTCTGAGCTCCTGGGGATGGGGGAGCAAAGTCTTTCAAACTTTTCAACTCTGTTTTCCAAAATGGAAAACCGTTTTTTATTTTGGCACTTTCTTTGGGTTTCGTCCTTATCGTTGAGTCCATCTCCATCAGCAGGGCATTGTGGGCCTGGATCACCTTCCCGTAGGGAGTGACCTCGGCCCACAGCTCCTGCAGGCCGTGGCCCTGCCCCTCGGCCCTTGTCCTTAGCTCCCTTATGTCTTTCCTTATGGTCCCTTATTTTTTTCGGCGAAGGCTGTGCCGTGTCCGTCCAGGTCTGCTCGAAAATTTTGCAGTCCCTGTGCAATCCCTGCATTTTTTCTCGCATCCCCCCAGCTCACCTGTCAGCTGATTGGCCCAAGGCCTGGGCCTGGGCCTGCTGCCGCCCACTGGCGAGTTCCTGGCTCCTCATCACCTCCTCCGTTGTACAGATGGAGATGACGAGCAGCTACTATGAGATTTTTTACCCGCCCAGCCATTGCCTCATTAAAACCCTGCCTTTCAGCTGGCTTGTGACGCTGGCTGACGATGGTTCTGGGGCAAAGTGCTGCATGTGCCATTGGGTGGTTGGGTCTGGTTCATGACCTTGGGACCCATCGTGCCCGGGCCCGGCATGCACCAGCGAGTAATCGTCGAGTCCGGCCTGGAAAGGCCCAGGCCCGACATGGCTCACCGGCGCATGGGTCGGCCCGTCATCCCCAGGGTTTTTTCAGGGCCCGCCTTCCAGTAACAGGGGCTGGTCATGGCTTGCAAATACTTCATCTTCTTCAGCTGGTTCATGCTCTTTTTCTTTGATATTCCCTCGCGTGGCAAATTGCCACATCACGCACAAACTCTGGCATGACCAGGATGTGCAGGCCGGAGAGGAGTCCCAGACATTTGGGCAGTTCCAAGACGGACCCAGAAGAGTGTTGCTTCTGGTGGCCCGGCTGGGCTGGCCCAGCAATGACCAGGAGCTGCTGGCCCTGAGCATTATGGCTGGGCTTGTCATGGCTGTGGCTTGCTTCTATTTCGTGCTCATCCCGAGATAAATAATATGGGAGTGGCTCTCCAGGCTCACATAGTGTGAGCCAAGACGGCTCAAACCCTCCTCTGCGACCATGTTAGGGTTGCCCCTCCTGAGGTCCTTGTAAAGGGACCCCTGGTGGCGCAAGCTGCGTAGGATCGTTAAAATTTAAGCCCATCCGGCACACCCGGTTGGTGTTTTTATCCATGGGTTCCCCTTGGTGGAAAGGTGGGGTAGCGGTGGGTGTTGACGAAGATGCAGATGTGGAATAATGGAAAAATGACATACTTTTGGATCTTCTTTTCATTAACAATGGAAGAGAATATCAGTTGTATTTAATTTTATTTGTACTTTGAAAAGCACCATTGAATGCAAGCTGAAATATTAAACAGAGTGTGAACGGAGCCCTGTGCAGAAAATGTAAAATTGGGGTAGCTACAGCTGGGGTGGGGGGATACACTGCACAGTTCTTAAAGAATTGCGTCATCCCAAGCGCACACCAAGGGGGTGTGCATGCTTGCGCAAAGCCCGGAGGGGCTTGCACATCCCCTTGGAGGTTGCCTCTTCACCCCAACAATCTTCCCCCTCCTTTACCTTCACTTGGCTTGGTCAAAATGGGCTGTAGGGCCACCTTGGGGGCTAGGGGACCTCAAAATGTCTTTGGGGGCCTTGGATCCTCCTTGCGTCCCTTTGTGGCCCCTTTCGGCCACCTTGGGACCCCTCCTTGTTGCTGGAACCCTCGGACCGGTTGAGAGGCCCCTCTGTGGCATTTACACCAACCACATCAACATGGAGAAGACCTCATAGGCAAAAAAGGGGCCTTAAGCCCTATGGTATGCCTTTCAACAACAAGATCCTCCAGAGAGGTGAGCATAGAGGGAGAGAGTGCATGCACTTCCCCCCAGAAATTTTTCGTTTTCCACGGCCTCAAGCCCTAGGGAATCTAGGGGTGTAATGTACAACACCCCAAGCCCAACCCCCCCAAAATCCTCTTATCTTCGAAATAAATAACATGGAGGAAAAATGGGGAGGCACCCCCCTCCATCAAAGGCTTCAAAAAAGCCGAAAATGGAGGACAAAAAAATGCCCCCCCAACAACGTGTCAACTGATCAGGGATGGCATTCAACCCCCCTGGGTAAACCCAACGAAATTGACCACCCCCCCCAAAAAAACAGGGCACATTTGAACTTATACCAAGCAAAAAAAAATGCAGTTTTTGTGCCTCTCCCATGGGCTGTGAGGCTTTGGTACACATGGCCGTTGGCCATTGTTCCACCGACTTCTGTGGATGATGATGCCTTCATGGCTGGTTGTGCTGTCGTGGCCTGTTGTACCTTCATGGCCTGTGCGGGTTTGGCTGCCATAGCCCCGCTTGAACACATGATGTGCTTTGGATTGTTGGACCCCGTGGCCTTGGTTCCAATGGATTACGAAATATCTGGATCCGTGAAGAGGGTGAGTGATTCAGCCACCCAGCACCTAATCCCCTGGTTTCTGATTTCTAAACCAGAAGGGGGGCAGACAAAATGGAGATTATTAATCCAGTGCAGGGCATTAAAGCAAAGGTTCCAAGCAAAAAATTTCAAGCTGGGTTACATCCAGCATATTTTTCCAGAGTTGGAAAAAGGCCACTGGGCAGAAAAAATTGACCTAAAGGATGCTTACTTCCACATCCCAGTTAGCCAGGCCCTATGGCCATTTCTAAGACATCAGGTGGGGGGGCAGACCTGGTAATTCCCGGTTGGCTTCTTTTTGCCTAAATGTAATGCTCCAAAATTTTATGTCAGTAATGAAGGCATTCAAAAATCTGTGGACGGAAAAAAGTCATCCAAGTATTTATTTACCTGGATGACATTTTACTGGTGGCCGAAGCATAAAACATCTTACAAAATCAACTGAACACAGTGGTCAGGGATTTAATCAAAACAGGATTCAAAAGAAATGTAAAAAAGTCTACCCTGAAGCCAACCCAAATCGTAAATAAACACGGGTTACAACTAAACTACCAAGAGAAAAATTTCCGGGTGCCCTCCAGAAAATAAAAACAGTACAAAAGGAGCTGGGAAAGATGGTGAAAAAAAATATTGCATGTCAAAAACGCAACTGGCTGCCATTTTGGGCCAAATCAGATGCAATCTAATGGCCCTGCGGTTTCAAAGGGCTTTTACGGATGCCCTGGAAGTCTTTTTGTGGAAAAATCCACAGCCCCCTGGGACTCAAAACATCCCATTCCCCAAAGAATAAACGACCAATTGAGGGACATAAAAATTCTGCTGGACACCTGGGGGCAGACTCTCCCCCAAAGTGCAACCAGGGAACTTCAGTCAGACAGCAGCACTTATGGGGGGGGCTGGAATTTCGAAAAGTCAAACTGTGCAGAAATTTTGGAGGGACAACTCCATTTTGCACACAAATGTCAAAGAATTAAGTGAAGCCATAAGCACAGTACCAAGCCACAGCCAACCAGGAGGCGTTGTGTCCTTGTCAGTGTACAATCACGTAATCTACTACTACTGAAAAAAGGGGGGGCAGAAAAGACCCCCTCAATTCCATTGCTAAGAAACTTATTCAAATGGTGCATGGTGCACAACATAAACCTGCAAGTAGAGTGGGTCCCTTCAAAGGAATGCCTAGCAGACCCCATAGGAAGACGGGAAGTGGACAGGAGGGATTATTCTCTTGACCTCCAACCTTTCAGGAGGCAGGAGGCAGCAGTTCAAATTACATAAGCCTAAAAAAGACCTTTTCGCCTCACCATGCAACAAAAAACTGCAACAATTTGTGGCCAGGTGGCCCAACTGGGGAGCCACAGCGGTAGACGCATTGCAATGTTCACTGGACAACATGGGTGATATTTAGGCAAACTGCCCCTGGTCTGTAATCCAAAAATTTCTCCGCAGATGAAAAATGTTTCCACAGGCGAAAGTTTTAATGGCCACCGCCTACTGTGATTCCGCCACATGGTTGCCCCAATTAATAAAAATGAAAGCACCAGGGACCCCCTGCCTGAAAGTCACCCCCTACATGTGTATGTTCACCAATTGCAGGGGGGAAAAATGTCACCCCCAGGTGGCTCCTGCTTTGCATTATTTGCTCAGGAAAATTCTGGAGGGGAAACAAGTACAAAGTACAACCATTAACGATTTCCTGGGCAGAAACCCCAGTTTAAAGCGTTATCAAGCCCTTTTACGCTTTTATGAGTGTTTTTGGACAAAAAGGGGGTACCTCCCCATAAGGCCACCACTGACCAAGTGGTTGACGCTTTAATAACCTGTTTCAAATTTCCAAGGCCCAAGAACACAATGCATACAGTGCTATGCTTTTGATCACTGCCTTTGGTGGCCTAAGATTCCATGCCATGTTGGCACCTTTGTAAAGGCTTTGGAACCAAAACTTGGAGAAATTTGGTGAATTCTGGGATCCCCTCCAAATTCTCCTGTGGCTGCCACAGTCCCGCCCTGCCCTCTGATATATGTACATTGCGTACACAACTCATTTTCTGTTCACTAATCACCTGTTTATACAGATTATCTGATTTGGCAAAGGTCCAAAGAACCACCAGCAGGTTTGGGGGGGGGGGACCTTACATCAAAATCAAACGTAAAGGTCAAAAAAATCACAAGTGGGAGAGAGTGGTATCTATTCCCCAGTGCCACCAAATCAGTCCCTTTCGGTTGATGACGTGCTATGTGGCAGCAACACGTTTCTTTGTGAAACCTGGGGCCCCTCTTCCAATTTCATTAAAACCGCCTTATAAAGACATTCAGGCAGACACCATTGCTTCTATACTCAGGAACGTTTTCGTCCAGCATGGGGTATCCCACCAGGTGTGGAGGGCCCACTCCACCATAGGTACAGGGGTTGGTTTACTCAAAAAATTGGGCCTTTCTGCCCAAGAAGTTTGTGAGACTGGTCAGTGGAAGGGGGTGGAGGTGTTCACAGCCCACTATCAAATGCTTGGTGCCCAAGGTGCTTTGGAGAATTCCCTGGCCCCCCTTTTTCCAGTGGGAAATCTGGACTAACAATGGCAAAGTGTTCAGCCTGAGAAGCACCGTACTCCCTCGAGTCAAGCAGATCAGGGAGGAAGGGACATCGAAAGCGAAGCACAAAGACATTGTGAGTACGACCCCCCCACCCATATAAGAGAATTAGTCTTCAAACGCCCTTGATCAGAAGACGGGGGCCAGGGGGGGAGGTGGGAGGGGGGGACCCCCCAAGCAAAGAAACACCGCCATGCCCGCCACGTTGGAGACAGTGCATCCAACGCCGGCGAGGCAGGACTAAGTGGGACCTCCTAACCAAGCGCGCCAAAACAATCACAACAAACCGCCAGCGAGCAAGGCATGACCTCACAATGTCTTTGTGCTTCGCCCTCGGTGTTCCTTCCTCCCTGGCCGGCTTTCCTCGAGGGAGTGTGAAATTGTGGTCTCAATTTCCCACCATTTTGGATAAATTTAATAAAAATTTGCTTTTGTGACGCCAAAAAAGGGCCGCAGTTTGGTACTCAAACGGCGAGGATTTCGGCAAACAGAACTTGGAGTGGTAATCTGGTCTTGGCTGTTTTTTGGCCGCAATTTGGCCAAAAAATGTTGATTCCCTCGAAATTTCTCAAAATTTTGGGGAGTCAAAGAATAATTTACGGATACCTGAATGAAAGCCCGTAGAATGCCCTACTTAAAATAAATTTGATTTTCACGTAAATCTCCACCCTGATCAAGTTACGGCCTTTTTTGGGTCGTTTCGACCTCCATGGTCTTGAAGGGGGTCGCTCAGCTCTCATCCCTTTTTGGGTAAGAGCAAAGGGTATCCCCAGGCAAAAAGAGGGGTGTCTCGCAATCCCTCGTGGCAAAACTCGCAAGGGAGGAAGGGACACCGAGCGAAGCGCAAAGTCATTGTGAGCCCGAGCTTCGGGTGTCCTTGCTCGCCGGCGGTGCTGTGTGATTGGCCGCTGCGCTTGGTTAGGAGTCCCCGCTTGGTGCCTCCTCGCCGGCGTTGGCTGCCGATACTGCTCCGACGTGGCGATGTGGCTTCTTTCTCCTCGGGTGGGGGGGTCCGCTCTGCCCACCCACCCCTGGCCCCGTTTTTTTTCTGACCGAGAGTTTCTGAAGATAAATTGTGTTTTACGGGCGGGCGGGTCGCCCCACTTTGCCCCTGTGAGGCCATCCTTGTTCTCCGGCGGTGTTATTTGCACTGTTTGCTGCGTTGGGTTAGGAGGTCCCGCTTAGTGCCTTTTTTCGCCGGAGTTTGCTGATTCCTAATTTGCCCTTTGACACCCAGAAGAACGGAACATCAAATACCTCATCAATCGAGAGAAGAAGAAAACATTCAATAAATGAAAATTGTCCAGAAAGACACGCTGGTACAGAACTTCAAATCAAAAGTTGTTGTATTTTTTGAGAGAATTCCGTGCAAAATTCAACTCCAAAGAAGCAGAGAGCTCGTGACCTTCCAGAGGGAGAAGCAGCAGCCGCTGGACAACCTGACGACACAGGTCGACTGTGGCGAACTGTGGCTGCCACTTCCCCAAAAGGAATTTTCCCAAAAGGAACTTCCACAACCCAAACCCCCCAAAGTGATGCCCACGGACCCTGGCAGACAGTGGTCAGAAGGCCCCGCAAGGGGCAGAAGCAACAACCAGCAGGCCATCCTTTCTCATTCACATTTCCCCTCAGAGGTCAAGGATGAGACCCCAAGAACCCCTCAAGATTTACAGTGGTAATGGCAGCACCAAACACTTTCAGGGGTAAATGAATGGCCCCCACAGGCCCCCCAAGGTTTTCAATGGGCATGGGGTCCCAGATCAAAGAAAGTTAATGGGGACTCTCAACATTTCAAGACGGCCAATTGGGCCAGGATTGTAATCAAAGCAACTGGGTCGTTATCATCAAGTAGAGGAACCAAAAATTTCAAGGACAGTGGAGCCATCAATTGACAGAAAGAGGGAAACCCCAGAGGCGAAAGACTGTCCCCCAACAGGGGATTTTAACATACTACGCCAGTGGCAGGCCCAGGAGGATGCCCCCGCAGGGGCAACGGCGGACAAGGGGGCAACCCCCCCCTCAAGTTTCTTCTTCAATTCCCATGGCAGGGGCAAGTCAAAACAATTGGGATCCAAAAAGAGGCCTCCATGGTATGTCAAATGACAACTCCAATGACAAAGTGGAGGACCAGAGAGCCTGTGAGCAGAGCATGTACACACACATCCCAGCAACCATTGCTGAATGCCCAATACCCAGGGGCAATAGGGGTGCAATGTCCAACACCCACCACCCAACCCACAGTAAATTACCTGATTGGGGGAAAAAATTCCATGGGGCGAAACCCCCCTGCACAAGAGACTTCAGAGAAATCTTAATTGGTGGTCAAAACAGGCCCTCCCCCCCAGCAACGTGCCAAGTGATCAAAATGGAATTCAACCACCCTGGGTAAATCACCCAAAGTTTTCCATCCACCAAAAACCCAGAGCCAACTTAGACCTGAAACAGGCAGAAACAAATCTGCTGGATTACGCAAAAACCAGTTCAAAAAAATGAGTTTAGGATTCAGAAACCCAGCAATTAACCCCATGGTTTATACTTTGAAAAACAGAAGGGTGAACTACAAAATAGAGAATTATGAGCGACCGCGGAAAAAACAATCAGCAGTTTCAAGTAAGACCACATCCAGCAGATTTTTCCAGTTTTGGAAGAAGGCCACTGGACAGCAAAAATGGACCACAAGGATGCCTATTTTCATGTTCCATTAGGTCCAGGCCTAAGGTGTGTACCAGGCAGCCATTCTGCCATGGCACTGTGTACCAGATACAAAGGGCTACGGCCTACAATCTGGATACGGCCGGCCTGTACACAGTGGCATGGTTAAACCATAAGACAAAGAGAGAATCTCAGAGCTAGCGAAAGCTTAGCGAAAGTAACTGGTTCCTATTTCAAGGTTATTGGGTTTGGTGATTTGCAAATCTCTTTTAGAATTCTGAGGGCGAAGTCCCATTTGAATACAAGTTTTATTTCTTTCTTTTACAAAGCTCGAAAGAGCAAAAGTCACTTTCATATAAGGGACTGCGGTCCCACCAATTCTTCTGCTTGTGTGCTTTGCATTCGGGAGGGGAAATGGGAAGCAAATTTTACTGTTACTCCCCCCACGGCTTTTTGGGAGGAAAGCATAAGTAGAAAAGCCGGGGTGGGACGTACACTTGGTAGCAGAATAGGTTTAACGGTCGAACGACCAAAGAAACGCCCACAAAGAGGCGCCTAAGCACGGGCGAGGTGTCTCAGGGGCACAAGTGGCTACGGCTGCATCACAAAGCCTCTGAGCCGGCACCTCTGCTTAGAATTTTGGTGTGTTTTGGCACCAATTTTTACAATTTTTACAATTTTTACGATTTTCACAAAAATTTTCCCAATTTTTCATCAGAAATGCAAAGCGCACATGCACACACTATAAACGCACCTATTAACTATGCTTTGTTAATAGGTTCGCTTCGTGGACTGCAGAATGCAGACGAAGTCGCTACGGCGACAGGACATTTTTCCTAACAAGGGGTGGATGCCCAAGTCGCTTTAGCGACAGAAAATTTTTATCCACAAGGGGCAGATGCCCAAGCCGCTTCTGCGGTGGAAATTTTTTCCATACAAGGGGCGGACGCCCAA
>CAAHFI011132829.1:0-17098 GCA_900893395.1 Euglena gracilis
GAGGGACGTAAAAGCGGGTTAAAATAGCGCTCTGTTGCTGGCGTTGACGGTTCTCATTTGGTTATGCCCCCTCTCTGACCGAACGGGATCCCAGGACCACCCAAACCCTCGACTGCGGTGGAAAATAGTTTGACTGCTTTTTTGGTTCTGGGGACGCAGGGTGGGGGGCAGGGGTTTGAAAAAAACAAAAGCCCCAACCCCACATTTTCACATTGCTGCAGGCGACCTATCCGGCAGCAATCTTGGACGGAAGAGTAGGTGCAAACGACCATGGTACGACGCTGCCACCCGATTGAGGTCCCGTCTGATCCTCAGCTGGTCCGACCCTCAGGCACACCTTGACCCCACCAGCGTGGTGCAGCACAGACACCCAATCAGGTTGGAAGGATCTAGCTCCACAGCAACTTCGGAGTGGTGCATGGAAGCAATCATCCTCTTCCAGCTACCCTCGCACAGGGTGAGACGCCAGGGAAAGAGCAAACCGGGACCGCACACCAAAGAAGTTGGCAGGGATGCAGGCTCAGACAGGTGGCGTCAGTCAGTGGCATCAGATGCGGTTGAGGACAGTCTGGGTGTCATCCGCGCAGCAAGGGGGGTGGCACCAGTGGCAGGGCAGGAGGGCTGGCCATCAGATCGTTGGGAATCACCTCCACAATGACTTCAGAGTGGTGCATGGATACAGTCATCACCTCTCTGTGAATCACCCTCAGGCGACATGCCGCGACGCAACAGGGAAGACGGTTCGGACGACGCTTGGAGGGACGTAAAAGCGGTTAAAATAGCGCTCTGTTGCTGGCGTTTGACGGTTCTCATTTGGTTATGCCCCACTCCTGACCGAACAGGGATCCCAGGACACCCAAAACCTCGACTGTGGTGGAATAGTTTGACGCTTTTTTGGTTCTGGGACGCAGGGTGGGGGGGCAGGGTTTGAAAAAAACAAAAGCCCCAACCCCCACATTTTCACATTGCTGCAGGCGACGCTATCCGGCAGCAATCTTGGGACGGAAGAGTAGTGGCAAACGACCATGGTACGACGCTGCCACCCGATTGAGGTCCCGGTCTGATCTCAGCTGGTCCGACCCTCAGGCACACCTTGACCCCACCAGCGTGGTGCAGCAGCAGGACACCCAATCAGGTTGGAAGGATCTAGCTCCACAGCAACTTCGGAGTGGTGCATGGAAGCAATCATCCTCTTCCAGCTACCCTCGCACAGGGTGAGACGCCAGGGAAAGAGCAAACCGGGACCGCACACCAAAGAAGTTGGCAGGGATGCAGGCTCAGACAGGTGGCGTCAGTCAGTGCATCAGATGCGGTTGAGGACAGTCTGGGTGTCATCCGCGCAGCAAGGGGGGAGGGGTGGCACCAGTGGCAGGGCAGGAGGGCTGGCCATCAGATCGTTGGGAATCACCTCCACAATGACTTCAGAGTGGTGCATGGATACAGTCATCACCTCTCTGTGAATCACCCTCAGGGCGACATGCCGCGACGCAACAGGGAAGACGGTGTTCGGACGACGCTTGGAGGGACGTAAAAGCGGGTTAAAATAGCGCTCTGTTGCTGGCGTTTGACGGTTCTCATTTGGTTATGCCCCACTCCTGACCGAACAGGGGATCCCAGGACCACCCAAACCCTCGACTGTGGTGGAATAGTTTGACTGCTTTTTTTGGTTCTGGGGACGCAGGGTGGGGGGGCAGGGGGGTTTGAAAAAACAAAAGCCCCAACCCCCACATTTTCACATTGCTGCAGGCGACGCTATCCGGCAGCAATCTTGGGACGGAAGAGTAGGTAGCAAACGACCATGGTACGACGCTGCCACCCGATTGAGGTCCCGGTCTGATCTCAGCTGGTCCGACCCTCAGGCACACCTTGACCCCCAGCGTGGTGCAGCAGCAGGACACCCAATCAGGTTGGAAGGATCTAGCTCCACAGCAACTTCGGAGTGGTGCATGGAAGCAATCATCCTCTTCCAGCTACCCTCGCACAGGGTGAGACGCCAGGGAAAGAGCAAACCGGGACCGCACACCAAAGAAGTTGGCAGGGATGCAGGCTCAGACAGGTGGCGTCAGTCAGTGGCATCAGATGCGGTTGAGGACAGTCTGGGTGTCATCCGCGCAGCAAGGGGGGGATGGGGTGGCACCAGTGGCAGGGCAGGAGGGCTGGCCATCAGATCGTTGGGAATCACCTCCACAATGACTTCAGAGTGGTGCATGGATACAGTCATCACCTCTCTGTGAATCACCCTCAGGGCGACATGCCGCGACGCAACAGGGAAGACGGTGTTCGGACGACGCTTGGAGGGACGTAAAAGCGGGTTAAAATAGCGCTCTGTTGCTGGCGTTTGACGGTTCTCATTTGGTTATGCCCCACTCCTGACCGAACAGGGGATCCCAGGACCACCCAAACCCTCGACTGTGGTGGAATAGTTTGACTGCTTTTTTGGTTCTGGGGACGCAGGGTGGGGGGGCAGGGGGTTTGAAAAAAACAAAAGCCCCAACCCCCACATTTTCACATTGCTGCAGGCGACGCTATCCGGCAGCAATCTTGGGACGGAAGAGTAGGTAGCAAACGACCATGGTACGACGCTGCCACCCGATTGAGGTCCCGGTCTGATTCTCAGCTGGTCCGACCCTCAGGCACACCTTGACCCCACCAACGTGGTGCAGCAGCAGGACACCCAATCAGGTTGGAAGGATCTAGCTCCACAGCAACTTCGGAGTGGTGCATGGAAGCAATCATCCTCTTCCAGCTACCCTCGCACAGGGTGAGACGCCAGGGAAAGAGCAAACCGGGACCGCACACCAAAGAAGTTGGCAGGGATGCAGGCTCAGACAGGTGGCGTCAGTCAGTGGCATCAGATGCGGTTGAGGACAGTCTGGGTGTCATCCGCGCAGCAAGGGGGGGATGGGTGGCACCAGTGGCAGGGCAGGAGGGCTGGCCATCAGATCGTTGGGAATCACCTCCACAATGACTTCAGAGTGGTGCATGGATACAGTCATCACCTCTCTGTGAATCACCCTCAGGGCGACATGCCGCGACGCAACAGGGAAGACGGTGTTCGGACGACGCTTGGAGGGACGTAAAAGCGGGTTAAAATAGCGCTCTGTTGCTGGCGTTTGACGGTTCTCATTTGGTTATGCCCCACTCCTGACCGAACAGGGGATCCCAGGACCACCCAAACCCTCGACTGTGGTGGAATAGTTTGACTGCTTTTTTGGTTCTGGGGACGCAGGGTGGGGGGGGCAGGGGTTTGAAAAAAACAAAAGCCCCAACCCCCACATTTTCACATTGCTGCAGGCGACGCTATCCGGCAGCAATCTTGGGACGGAAGAGTAGGTAGCAAACGACCATGGTACGACGCTGCCACCCGATTGAGGTCCCGGTCTGATTCTCAGCTGGTCCGACCCTCAGGCACACCTTGACCCCACCAGCGTGGTGCAGCAGCAGGACACCCAATCAGGTTGGAAGGATCTAGCTCCACAGCAACTTCGGAGTGGTGCATGGAAGCAATCATCCTCTTCCAGCTACCCTCGCACAGGGTGAGACGCCAGGGAAAGAGCAAACCGGGACCGCACACCAAAGAAGTTGGCAGGGATGCAGGCTCAGACAGGTGGCGTCAGTCAGTGGCATCAGATGCGGTTGAGGACAGTCTGGGTGTCATCCGCGCAGCAAGGGGGGGGGGGTGGCACCAGTGGCAGGGCAGGAGGGCTGGCCATCAGATCGTTGGGAATCACCTCCACAATGACTTCAGAGTGGTGCATGGATACAGTCATCACCTCTCTGTGAATCACCCTCAGGGCGACATGCCGCGACGCAACAGGGAAGACGGTGTTCGGACGACGCTTGGAGGGACGTAAAAGCGGGTTAAAATAGCGCTCTGTTGCTGGCGTTTGACGGTTCTCATTTGGTTATGCCCCACTCCTGACCGAACAGGGGATCCCAGGACCACCCAAACCTCGACTGTGGTGGAATAGTTTGACTGCTTTTTTGGTTCTGGGGACGCAGGGTGGGGGGGGCAGGGGTTTGAAAAAACAAAAGCCCCAACCCCACATTTTCACATTGCTGCAGGCGACGCTATCCGGCAGCAATCTTGGGACGGAAGAGTAGGTAGCAAACGACCATGGTACGACGCTGCCACCCGATTGAGGTCCCGGTCTGATTCTCAGCTGGTCCGACCCTCAGGCACACCTTGACCCCACCAACGTGGTGCAGCAGCAGGACACCCAATCAGGTTGGAAGGATCTAGCTCCACAGCAACTTCGGAGTGGTGCATGGAAGCAATCATCCTCTTCCAGCTACCCTCGCACAGGGTGAGACGCCAGGGAAAGAGCAAACCGGGACCGCACACCAAAGAAGTTGGCAGGGATGCAGGCTCAGACAGGTGGCGTCAGTCAGTGGCATCAGATGCGGTTGAGGACAGTCTGGGTGTCATCCGCGCAGCAAGGGGGGGTGGGGGTGGCACCAGTGGCAGGGCAGGAGGGCTGGCCATCAGATCGTTGGGAATCACCTCCACAATGACTTCAGAGTGGTGCATGGATACAGTCATCACCTCTCTGTGAATCACCCTCAGGGCGACATGCCGCGACGCAACAGGGAAGACGGTGTTCGGACGACGCTTGGAGGGACGTAAAAGCGGGTTAAAATAGCGCTCTGTTGCTGGCGTTTGACGGTTCTCATTTGGTTATGCCCCACTCCTGACCGAACAGGGGATCCCAGGACCACCCAAACCCTCGACTGTGGTGGAATAGTTTGACTGCTTTTTTGGTTCTGGGGACGCAGGGTGGGGTGGGGCAGGGGGTTTGAAAAAAACAAAAGCCCCAACCCCCACATTTTCACATTGCTGCAGGCGACGCTATCCGGCAGCAATCTTGGGACGGAAGAGTAGGTAGCAAACGACCATGGTCGACGCTGCCACCCGATTGAGGTCCCGGTCTGATTCTCAGCTGGTCCGACCCTCAGGCACACCTTGACCCCAACGTGGTGCAGCACAGGACACCCAATCAGGTTGGAAGGATCTAGCTCCACAGCAACTTCGGAGTGGTGCATGGAAGCAATCATCCTCTTCCAGCTACCCTCGCACAGGGTGAGACGCCAGGGAAAGAGCAAACCGGGACCGCACACCAAAGAAGTTGGCAGGGATGCAGGCTCAGACAGGTGGCGTCAGTCAGTGGCATCAGATGCGGTTGAGGACAGTCTGGGTGTCATCCGCGCAGCAAGGGGGGGGGGGTGGCACCAGTGGCAGGGCAGGAGGGCTGGCCATCAGATCGTTGGGAATCACCTCCACAATGACTTCAGAGTGGTGCATGGATACAGTCATCACCTCTCTGTGAATCACCCTCAGGGCGACATGCCGCGACGCAACAGGGAAGACGGTGTTCGGACGACGCTTGGAGGGACGTAAAAGCGGGTTAAAATAGCGCTCTGTTGCTGGCGTTTGACGGTTCTCATTTGGTTATGCCCCCTCCTGACCGAACAGGGGATCCCAGGACCACCCAAACCCTCGACTGTGGTGGAATAGTTTGACTGCTTTTTTGGTTCTGGGGACGCAGGGTGGGGTGGGGCAGGGGGTTTGAAAAAACAAAAGCCCCAACCCCCACATTTTCACATTGCTGCAGGCGACGCTATCCGGCAGCAATCTTGGGACGGAAGAGTAGGTAGCAAACGACCATGGTCCGACGCTGCCACCCGATTGAGGTCCCGGTCTGATTCTCAGCTGGTCCGACCCTCAGGCACACCTTGACCCCAACGTGGTGCAGCAAGGATCAGGTTGGAAGGATCTAGCTCCACAGCAACTTCGGAGTGGTGCATGGAAGCAATCATCCTCTTCCAGCTACCCTCGCACAGGGTGAGACGCCAGGGAAAGAGCAAACCGGGACCGCACACCAAAGAAGTTGGCAGGGATGCAGGCTCAGACAGGTGGCGTCAGTCAGTGGCATCAGATGCGGTTGAGGACAGTCTGGGTGTCATCCGCGCAGCAAGGGGGGATGGGGGTGGCACCAGTGGCAGGGCAGGAGGGCTGGCCATCAGATCGTTGGGAATCACCTCCACAATGACTTCAGAGTGGTGCATGGATACAGTCATCACCTCTCTGTGAATCACCCTCAGGGCGACATGCCGCGACGCAACAGGGAAGACGGTGTTCGGACGACGCTTGGAGGGACGTAAAAGCGGGTTAAAATAGCGCTCTGTTGCTGGCGTTTGACGGTTCTCATTTGGTTATGCCCCACTCCTGACCGAACAGGGGATCCCAGGACCACCCAAACCTCGACTGTGGTGGAATAGTTTGACTGCTTTTTTGGTTCTGGGGACGCAGGGTGGGGTGGGGCAGGGGGTTTGAAAAAAACAAAAGCCCCAACCCCCACATTTTCACATTGCTGCAGGCGACGCTATCCGCAGCAATCTTGGGACGGAAGAGTAGGTAGCAAACGACCATGGTCGACGCTGCCACCCGATTGAGGTCCCGGTCTGATTCTCAGCTGGTCCGACCCTCAGGCACACCTTGACCCCACCAACGTGGTGCAGCAGCAGGACACCCAATCAGGTTGGAAGGATCTAGCTCCACAGCAACTTCGGAGTGGTGCATGGAAGCAATCATCCTCTTCCAGCTACCCTCGCACAGGGTGAGACGCCAGGGAAAGAGCAAACCGGGACCGCACACCAAAGAAGTTGGCAGGGATGCAGGCTCAGACAGGTGGCGTCAGTCAGTGGCATCAGATGCGGTTGAGGACAGTCTGGGTGTCATCCGCGCAGCAAGGGGGGATGGGGGTGGCACCAGTGGCAGGGCAGGAGGGCTGGCCATCAGATCGTTGGGAATCACCTCCACAATGACTTCAGAGTGGTGCATGGATACAGTCATCACCTCTCTGTGAATCACCCTCAGGGCGACATGCCGCGACGCAACAGGGAAGACGGTGTTCGGACGACGCTTGGAGGGACGTAAAAGCGGGTTAAAATAGCGCTCTGTTGCTGGCGTTTGACGGTTCTCATTTGGTTATGCCCCACTCCTGACCGAACAGGGGATCCCAGGACCACCCAAACCCTCGACTGTGGTGGAATAGTTTGACTGCTTTTTTGGTTCTGGGGACGCAGGGTGGGGTGGGGCAGGGGGGTTTGAAAAAAACAAAAGCCCCAACCCCCACATTTTCACATTGCTGCAGGCGACGCTATCCGCAGCAATCTTGGGACGGAAGAGTAGGTAGCAAACGACCATGGTCGACGCTGCCACCCGATTGAGGTCCCGGTCTGATTCTCAGCTGGTCCGACCCTCAGGCACACCTTGACCCCAAACGTGGTGCAGCAGCAGGACACCCAATCAGGTTGGAAGGATCTAGCTCCACAGCAACTTCGGAGTGGTGCATGGAAGCAATCATCCTCTTCCAGCTACCCTCGCACAGGGTGAGACGCCAGGGAAAGAGCAAACCGGGACCGCACACCAAAGAAGTTGGCAGGGATGCAGGCTCAGACAGGTGGCGTCAGTCAGTGGCATCAGATGCGGTTGAGGACAGTCTGGGTGTCATCCGCGCAGCAAGGGGGGGGGGGTGGCACCAGTGGCAGGGCAGGAGGGCTGGCCATCAGATCGTTGGGAATCACCTCCACAATGACTTCAGAGTGGTGCATGGATACAGTCATCACCTCTCTGTGAATCACCCTCAGGGCGACATGCCGCGACGCAACAGGGAAGACGGTGTTCGGACGACGCTTGGAGGGACGTAAAAGCGGGTTAAAATAGCGCTCTGTTGCTGGCGTTTGACGGTTCTCATTTGGTTATGCCCCACTCCTGACCGAACAGGGGATCCCAGGACCACCCAAACCTCGACTGTGGTGGAATAGTTTGACTGCTTTTTTGGTTCTGGGACGCAGGGTGGGGTGGGGCAGGGGTTTGAAAAAAACAAAAGCCCCAACCCCCACATTTTCACATTGCTGCAGGCGACGCTATCCGCAGCAATCTTGGGACGGAAGAGTAGGTAGCAAACGACCATGGTACGACGCTGCCACCCGATTGAGGTCCCGGTCTGATTCTCAGCTGGTCCGACCCTCAGGCACACCTTGACCCCACCAACGTGGTGCAGCAGCAGGACACCCAATCAGGTTGGAAGGATCTAGCTCCACAGCAACTTCGGAGTGGTGCATGGAAGCAATCATCCTCTTCCAGCTACCCTCGCACAGGGTGAGACGCCAGGGAAAGAGCAAACCGGGACCGCACACCAAAGAAGTTGGCAGGGATGCAGGCTCAGACAGGTGGCGTCAGTCAGTGGCATCAGATGCGGTTGAGGACAGTCTGGGTGTCATCCGCGCAGCAAGGGGGGATGGGGGTGGCACCAGTGGCAGGGCAGGAGGGCTGGCCATCAGATCGTTGGGAATCACCTCCACAATGACTTCAGAGTGGTGCATGGATACAGTCATCACCTCTCTGTGAATCACCCTCAGGGCGACATGCCGCGACGCAACAGGGAAGACGGTGTTCGGACGACGCTTGGAGGGACGTAAAAGCGGGTTAAAATAGCGCTCTGTTGCTGGCGTTTGACGGTTCTCATTTGGTTATGCCCCACTCCTGACCGAACAGGGGATCCCAGGACCACCCAAACCCTCGACTGTGGTGGAATAGTTTGACTGCTTTTTTGGTTCTGGGGACGCAGGGTGGGGTGGGGCAGGGGTTTGAAAAAACAAAAGCCCCAACCCCCACATTTTCACATTGCTGCAGGCGACGCTATCCGCAGCAATCTTGGGACGGAAGAGTAGGTAGCAAACGACCATGGTACGACGCTGCCACCCGATTGAGGTCCCGGTCTGATTCTCAGCTGGTCCGACCCTCAGGCACACCTTGACCCCAAACGTGGTGCAGCAGCAGGACACCCAATCAGGTTGGAAGGATCTAGCTCCACAGCAACTTCGGAGTGGTGCATGGAAGCAATCATCCTCTTCCAGCTACCCTCGCACAGGGTGAGACGCCAGGGAAAGAGCAAACCGGGACCGCACACCAAAGAAGTTGGCAGGGATGCAGGCTCAGACAGGTGGCGTCAGTCAGTGGCATCAGATGCGGTTGAGGACAGTCTGGGTGTCATCCGCGCAGCAAGGGGGGATGGGGTGGCACCAGTGGCAGGGCAGGAGGGCTGGCCATCAGATCGTTGGGAATCACCTCCACAATGACTTCAGAGTGGTGCATGGATACAGTCATCACCTCTCTGTGAATCACCCTCAGGGCGACATGCCGCGACGCAACAGGGAAGACGGTGTTCGGACGACGCTTGGAGGGACGTAAAAGCGGGTTAAAATAGCGCTCTGTTGCTGGCGTTTGACGGTTCTCATTTGGTTATGCCCCACTCCTGACCGAACAGGGGATCCCAGGACCACCCAAACCCTCGACTGTGGTGGAATAGTTTGACTGCTTTTTTGGTTCTGGGGACGCAGGGTGGGGTGGGCAGGGGGTTTGAAAAAAACAAAAGCCCCAACCCCCACATTTTCACATTGCTGCAGGCGACGCTATCCGGCAGCAATCTTGGGACGGAAGAGTAGGTAGCAAACGACCATGGTACGACGCTGCCACCCGATTGAGGTCCCGGTCTGATTCTCAGCTGGTCCGACCCTCAGGCACACCTTGACCCCAAAAAAACGTGGTGCAGCAGCAGGACACCCAATCAGGTTGGAAGGATCTAGCTCCACAGCAACTTCGGAGTGGTGCATGGAAGCAATCATCCTCTTCCAGCTACCCTCGCACAGGGTGAGACGCCAGGGAAAGAGCAAACCGGGACCGCACACCAAAGAAGTTGGCAGGGATGCAGGCTCAGACAGGTGGCGTCAGTCAGTGGCATCAGATGCGGTTGAGGACAGTCTGGGTGTCATCCGCGCAGCAAGGGGGGATGGGGGTGGCACCAGTGGCAGGGCAGGAGGGCTGGCCATCAGATCGTTGGGAATCACCTCCACAATGACTTCAGAGTGGTGCATGGATACAGTCATCACCTCTCTGTGAATCACCCTCAGGGCGACATGCCGCGACGCAACAGGGAAGACGGTGTTCGGACGACGCTTGGAGGGACGTAAAAGCGGGTTAAAATAGCGCTCTGTTGCTGGCGTTTGACGGTTCTCATTTGGTTATGCCCCACTCCTGACCGAACAGGGGATCCCAGGACCACCCAAACCTCGACTGTGGTGGAATAGTTTGACTGCTTTTTTGGTTCTGGGGACGCAGGGTGGGGTGGGGCAGGGGGTTTGAAAAAAACAAAAGCCCCAACCCCACATTTTCACATTGCTGCAGGCGACGCTATCCGGCAGCAATCTTGGGACGGAAGAGTAGGTAGCAAACGACCATGGTACGACGCTGCCACCCGATTGAGGTCCCGGTCTGATTCTCAGCTGGTCCGACCCTCAGGCACACCTTGACCCCAAACGTGGTGCAGCAGCAGGACACCCAATCAGGTTGGAAGGATCTAGCTCCACAGCAACTTCGGAGTGGTGCATGGAAGCAATCATCCTCTTCCAGCTACCCTCGCACAGGGTGAGACGCCAGGGAAAGAGCAAACCGGGACCGCACACCAAAGAAGTTGGCAGGGATGCAGGCTCAGACAGGTGGCGTCAGTCAGTGGCATCAGATGCGGTTGAGGACAGTCTGGGTGTCATCCGCGCAGCAAGGGGGGATGGGGGTGGCACCAGTGGCAGGGCAGGAGGGCTGGCCATCAGATCGTTGGGAATCACCTCCACAATGACTTCAGAGTGGTGCATGGATACAGTCATCACCTCTCTGTGAATCACCCTCAGGGCGACATGCCGCGACGCAACAGGGAAGACGGTGTTCGGACGACGCTTGGAGGGACGTAAAAGCGGGTTAAAATAGCGCTCTGTTGCTGGCGTTTGACGGTTCTCATTTGGTTATGCCCCACTCCTGACCGAACAGGGGATCCCAGGACCACCCAAACCCTCGACTGTGGTGGAATAGTTTGACTGCTTTTTTGGTTCTGGGGACGCAGGGTGGGGGGGGCAGGGGGGTTTGAAAAAAACAAAAGCCCCAACCCCCACATTTTCACATTGCTGCAGGCGACGCTATCCGGCAGCAATCTTGGGACGGAAGAGTAGGTAGCAAACGACCATGGTACGACGCTGCCACCCGATTGAGGTCCCGGTCTGATTCTCAGCTGGTCCGACCCTCAGGCACACCTTGACCCCACCAACGTGGTGCAGCAGCAGGACACCCAATCAGGTTGGAAGGATCTAGCTCCACAGCAACTTCGGAGTGGTGCATGGAAGCAATCATCCTCTTCCAGCTACCCTCGCACAGGGTGAGACGCCAGGGAAAGAGCAAACCGGGACCGCACACCAAAGAAGTTGGCAGGGATGCAGGCTCAGACAGGTGGCGTCAGTCAGTGGCATCAGATGCGGTTGAGGACAGTCTGGGTGTCATCCGCGCAGCAAGGGGGGATGGGGGTGGCACCAGTGGCAGGGCAGGAGGGCTGGCCATCAGATCGTTGGGAATCACCTCCACAATGACTTCAGAGTGGTGCATGGATACAGTCATCACCTCTCTGTGAATCACCCTCAGGGCGACATGCCGCGACGCAACAGGGAAGACGGTGTTCGGACGACGCTTGGAGGGACGTAAAAGCGGGTTAAAATAGCGCTCTGTTGCTGGCGTTTGACGGTTCTCATTTGGTTATGCCCCACTCCTGACCGAACAGGGGATCCCAGGACCACCCAAACCCTCGACTGTGGTGGAATAGTTTGACTGCTTTTTTGGTTCTGGGGACGCAGGGTGGGGTGGGGCAGGGGGGTTTGAAAAAACAAAAGCCCCAACCCCCACATTTTCACATTGCTGCAGGCGACGCTATCCGGCAGCAATCTTGGGACGGAAGAGTAGGTAGCAAACGACCATGGTACGACGCTGCCACCCGATTGAGGTCCCGGTCTGATTCTCAGCTGGTCCGACCCTCAGGCACACCTTGACCCCACCAACGTGGTGCAGCAGCAGGACACCCAATCAGGTTGGAAGGATCTAGCTCCACAGCAACTTCGGAGTGGTGCATGGAAGCAATCATCCTCTTCCAGCTACCCTCGCACAGGGTGAGACGCCAGGGAAAGAGCAAACCGGGACCGCACACCAAAGAAGTTGGCAGGGATGCAGGCTCAGACAGGTGGCGTCAGTCAGTGGCATCAGATGCGGTTGAGGACAGTCTGGGTGTCATCCGCGCAGCAAGGGGGGATGGGGGTGGCACCAGTGGCAGGGCAGGAGGGCTGGCCATCAGATCGTTGGGAATCACCTCCACAATGACTTCAGAGTGGTGCATGGATACAGTCATCACCTCTCTGTGAATCACCCTCAGGGCGACATGCCGCGACGCAACAGGGAAGACGGTGTTCGGACGACGCTTGGAGGGACGTAAAAGCGGGTTAAAATAGCGCTCTGTTGCTGGCGTTTGACGGTTCTCATTTGGTTATGCCCCACTCCTGACCGAACAGGGGATCCCAGGACCACCCAAACCTCGACTGTGGTGGAATAGTTTGACTGCTTTTTTGGTTCTGGGGACGCAGGGTGGGGTGGGGCAGGGGGGTTTGAAAAAAACAAAAGCCCCAACCCCCACATTTTCACATTGCTGCAGGCGACGCTATCCGGCAGCAATCTTGGGACGGAAGAGTAGGTAGCAAACGACCATGGTACGACGCTGCCACCCGATTGAGGTCCCGGTCTGATTCTCAGCTGGTCCGACCCTCAGGCACACCTTGACCCCAAAACGTGGTGCAGCAGCAGGACACCCAATCAGGTTGGAAGGATCTAGCTCCACAGCAACTTCGGAGTGGTGCATGGAAGCAATCATCCTCTTCCAGCTACCCTCGCACAGGGTGAGACGCCAGGGAAAGAGCAAACCGGGACCGCACACCAAAGAAGTTGGCAGGGATGCAGGCTCAGACAGGTGGCGTCAGTCAGTGGCATCAGATGCGGTTGAGGACAGTCTGGGTGTCATCCGCGCAGCAAGGGGGGATGGGGGTGGCACCAGTGGCAGGGCAGGAGGGCTGGCCATCAGATCGTTGGGAATCACCTCCACAATGACTTCAGAGTGGTGCATGGATACAGTCATCACCTCTCTGTGAATCACCCTCAGGGCGACATGCCGCGACGCAACAGGGAAGACGGTGTTCGGACGACGCTTGGAGGGACGTAAAAGCGGGTTAAAATAGCGCTCTGTTGCTGGCGTTTGACGGTTCTCATTTGGTTATGCCCCACTCCTGACCGAACAGGGGATCCCAGGACCACCCAAACCTCGACTGTGGTGGAATAGTTTGACTGCTTTTTTGGTTCTGGGGACGCAGGGTGGGGTGGGGCAGGGGGTTTGAAAAAAACAAAAGCCCCAACCCCCACATTTTCACATTGCTGCAGGCGACGCTATCCGGCAGCAATCTTGGGACGGAAGAGTAGGTAGCAAACGACCATGGTACGACGCTGCCACCCGATTGAGGTCCCGGTCTGATTCTCAGCTGGTCCGACCCTCAGGCACACCTTGACCCCAACGTGGTGCAGCCAGGACACCCAATCAGGTTGGAAGGATCTAGCTCCACAGCAACTTCGGAGTGGTGCATGGAAGCAATCATCCTCTTCCAGCTACCCTCGCACAGGGTGAGACGCCAGGGAAAGAGCAAACCGGGACCGCACACCAAAGAAGTTGGCAGGGATGCAGGCTCAGACAGGTGGCGTCAGTCAGTGGCATCAGATGCGGTTGAGGACAGTCTGGGTGTCATCCGCGCAGCAAGGGGGGATGGGGGTGGCACCAGTGGCAGGGCAGGAGGGCTGGCCATCAGATCGTTGGGAATCACCTCCACAATGACTTCAGAGTGGTGCATGGATACAGTCATCACCTCTCTGTGAATCACCCTCAGGGCGACATGCCGCGACGCACAGGGAAGACGGTGTCGGACGACGCTTGGAGGGACGTAAAAGCGGGTTAAAATAGCGCTCTGTTGCTGGCGTTTGACGGTTCTCATTTGGTTATGCCCCACTCCTGACCGAACAGGGGATCCCAGGACCACCCAAAACCCTCGACTGTGGTGGAAATAGTTTGACTGCTTTTTGGTTCTGGGGACGCAGGGTGGGTGGGCGGGGTTTGAAAAAACAAAAGCCCCAACCCCCACATTTTCACATTGCTGCAGGCGACGCTATCCGGCAGCAATCTTGGGACGGAAGAGTAGGTAGCAAACGACCATGGTCGACGCTGCCACCCGATTGAGGTCCCGGTCTGATCCTCAGCTGGTCCGACCCTCAGGCACACCTTGACCCCAAACGTGGTGCAGCACCAGGACACCCAATCAGGTTGGAAGGATCTAGCTCCACAGCAACTTCGGAGTGGTGCATGGAAGCAATCATCCTCTTCCAGCTACCCTCGCACACAGGGTGAGACGCCAGGGAAAGAGCAAACCGGGACCGCACACCAAAGAAGTTGGCAGGGATGCAGGCTCAGACAGGTGGCGTCAGTCAGTGGCATCAGATGCGGTTGAGGACAGTCTGGGTGTCATCCGCGCAGCAAGGGGGGATGGGGTGGCACCATGGCAGGGCAGGAGGGCTGGCCATCAGATCGTTGGGAATCACCTCCACAATGACTTCAGAGTGGTGCATGGATACAGTCATCACCTCTCTGTGAATCACCCTCAGGCGACATGCCGCGACGCAACAGGGAAGACGGTGTTCGGACGACGCTTGGAGGGACGTAAAAGCGGGTTAAAATAGCGCTCTGTTGCTGGCGTTTGACGGTTCTCATTTGGTTATGCCCCACTCCTGACCGAACAGGGGATCCCAGGACCACCCAAAACCTCGACTGTGGTGGAATAGTTTGACTGCTTTTTTGGTTCTGGGGACGCAGGTGGGGGGGCAGGGGGTTTGAAAAAACAAAAGCCCCAACCCCCACATTTTCCATTGCTGCAGGCGACGCTATCCGGCAGCAATCTTGGGACGGAAGAGTAGGGCAAACGACCATGGTACGACGCTGCCACCCGATTGAGGTCCCGGTCTGATCTCAGCTGGTCCGACCCTCAGGCACACCTTGACCCCAACGTGGTGCAGCAGCAGGACACCCAATCAGGTTGGAAGGATCTAGCTCCACAGCAACTTCGGAGTGGTGCATGGAAGCAATCATCCTCTTCAGCTACCCTCGCACAGGGTGAGACGCCAGGGAAAGAGCAAACCGGACCGCACACCAAAGAAGTTGGCAGGGATGCAGGCTCAGACAGGTGGCGTCAGTCAGTGGCATCAGATGCGGTTGAGGACAGTCTGGGTGTCATCCGCGCAGCAAGGGATGGGGGTGGCACCAGTGGCAGGGCAGGAGGGCTGGCCATCAGATCGTTGGGAATCACCTCCACAATGACTTCAGAGTGGTGCATGGATACAGTCATCACCTCCTGTGAATCACCCTCAGGGCGACATGCCGCGACGCAACAGGAAGACGGTGTTCGGACGACGCTTGGAGGGACGTAAAAGCGGGTTAAAATAGCGCTCTGTGCTGGCGTTTGACGGTTCTCATTTGGTTATGCCCCCACTCCTGACCGAACAGGGGATCCCAGGACCACCCAAACCTCGACTGTGGTGGAATAGTTTGACTGCTTTTTTTGGTTCTGGGGACGCAGGGTGGGGGGGGCAGGGGTTTGAAAAAACAAAAGCCCCAACCCCCACATTTTCACATTGCTGCAGGCGACGCTATCCGGCAGCAATCTTGGGACGGAAGAGTAGGTAGCAAACGACCATGGTACGACGCTGCCACCCGATTGAGGTCCCGGTCTGATTCTCAGCTGGTCCGACCCTCAGGCACACCTTGACCCAAACGTGGTGCAGCAGGAGGACACCCAATCAGGTTGGAAGATCTAGCTCCACAGCAACTTCGGAGTGGTGCATGGAAGCAATCATCCTCTTCCAGCTACCCTCGCACAGGGTGAGACGCCAGGGAAAGAGCAAACCGGGACCGCACACCAAAGAAGTTGGCAGGGATGCAGGCTCAGACAGGTGGCGTCAGTCAGTGGCATCAGATGCGGTTGAGGACAGTCTGGGTGTCATCCGCGCAGCAAGGGGGGGATGGGGTGGCACCAGTGGCAGGCAGGAGGGCTGGCCATCAGATCGTTGGGAATCACCTCCACAATGACTTCAGAGTGGTGCATGGATACAGTCATCACCTCTCTGTGAATCACCCTCAGGGCGACATGCCGCGACGCAACAGGGAAGACGGTGTTCGACGACGCTTGAGGGACGTAAAAGCGGGTAAAATAGCGCTCTGTTGCTGGCGTTTGACGGTTCTCATTTGGTTATGCCCCCACTCCTGACCGAACAGGGGATCCCAGGACCACCCAAACCTCGACTGTGGTGGAATAGTTTGACTGCTTTTTTGGTTCTGGGGACGCGGGTGGGGGG
Source organism: Euglena gracilis (assembly GCA_900893395.1). NCBI lineage: Eukaryota > Euglenozoa > Euglenophyceae > Euglenales > Euglenaceae > Euglena > Euglena gracilis. The sequence goes on from CAAHFI011132829.1 coordinate 16,367, forward strand.
GCAGGGGTTTGAAAAAACAAAAGCCCCAACCCCACATTTTCACATTGCTGCAGCGACGCTATCCGCAGCAATCTTGGGACGGAAGAGTAGGTGGCAAACGACCATGGTACGACGCTGCCACCCGATTGAGGTCCGGTCTGATTCCTCAGCTGGTCCGACCCTCAGGCACACCTTGACCCCACCACGTGGTGCAGCAGCAGGACACCCATCAGGTTGGAAGGATCTAGCTCCACAGCAACTTCGGAGTGGTGCATGGAAGCAATCATCCTCTTCCAGCTACCCTCGCACAGGGTGAGACGCCAGGGAAAGAGCAAACCGGGACGCAACACCAAAGAAGTTGGCAGGGATGCAGGCTCAGACAGGTGGCGTCAGTCAGTGGCATCAGATGCGGTTGAGGACAGTCTGGGTGTCATCCGCGCAGCAAGGGGGAGGGGGTGGCACCAGTGGCAGGGCAGGAGGGCTGGCCATCAGATCGTTGGGAATCACTCCACAATGACTTCAGAGTGGTGCATGGATACAGTCATCACCTCTCTGTGAATCACCCTCAGGGGCGACATGCCGCGACGCAACAGGGAAGACGGTGTTCGGACGACGCTTGGAGGGACGTAAAAGCGGGTTAAAATAGCGCTCTTTGCTGGCGTTTGACGGTTCTCATTTGGTTATGCCCCATCCTGACCGAACAGGGGATCCCAGGACCACCCAAAACTCGACTGTGGTGGAAAATAGTTTGAC
>CAAHFI011134678.1:0-14121 GCA_900893395.1 Euglena gracilis
ACACACACACACACACACACACACACACACACTCGAAACATGCATGCTCGATCGTCGGCAGGGCCCAGGGGGAAACTCCACGAGACTTCGCCCAGCGCCAGATGTAGCCTGCGACCACTACTGCCTCCACGTTCTGCAGCTCCCGGTCCGCCTCGCACGCCCTCTGCAGGAGGGCCCGCCGCTGCTCGGGGACAGGGCGGACCTCAAGAATGGAAGAAAAAGTTCCAGCCATACCATTGCTTATTGACCTCCCTGTGGGTCAGTCACTTTCCAAGGACCAATCACCCACTTCCTACCCCCCACCCTGGGGGGGGTCAGCTACTTTGGCCATTCGGACAAAAAATGGCTCAAAAAACATCAAACGCTTGGCCAACAACCCCCAAAAAAACTCTGGCCCCCTTCGCCGCTGGGTGACCAATTTCGGCCATTCCCAGCCGACCCCCCCCCAGGGGGTGTGGAGCCAAAAACCAGTCAGGCACCCGTCGGGCACACTTTAAGCAATGGCATGGTCCCAGCACATTCGTTGAAAAATACACAACAAAAATGGCGATATTTGGCAAGAACAGGTCGACTTTGGGGGGGGGAGGTTTGGCAACCTTGGACCATCGCACATCCACCCAAAACGTCAATATGGTTTTCCACCCTTCCGCTTTTTTCACTTTTGACCCCTGTTCGACACCCAGACTGACCGTTGGCCTTGCCGGGCGGTCGTTGCGTGGCGTTCCTCAACGGAAGAAAGCCTCCCGTTTCTCACAGACCGCCTTGGTCGGGGGACACGGCGTACGTCTTCGCCGGGTTGAAGCCGATGACCGCGTACACCCGCCCATCCCCGCCAGCGCCTCCAGTGGCGCGGAGGCGCCTGCCTGCCTGTCGGGTTGGGGGCTGACATGTGTGCATTGCATTCACCCACCTGTCTGCAAACGATGCGTAACTCCCAAAATAATAGTGTTCCTCCGGGAACACGATTTGGTCGGATGTCCACCGCCAAGGGGAGGGGGATCATAATTTTGTCATAATCTTTTTGTTTCCCGAACGTGACCTCAAAGCATGCGAGGTGCTCTATATTTGGTAATTTTTTGTTTGAGAGTTGTTTTTGTGTTCCTCGCACAAAATTTCCACATAAAATCTGTGGTCCCAGAAAAAAATATCTGATATTGCATATCCTGGCGAGTGGGAAAAAAATCTTGAGTGTTGTGTGCAAAAAAGAGGGGGATTACTTGGTTGGGGATTATTTTGGGGAGTGATGCTATTGGAGCGGTTTGCAAAAGAAAGGATCCCACTTTTGCTTTGTAAAATATTTAAATGAGAATTCAACGAGGAAATTGATTTGATGAAATTATAGAAAGCAATTTAGAAAACTAACGCTGCCAGACCATCCTGTCACCCTGTCATCTTTATCCTGTTGAGAATATTCTGGTCTGTGTGTCTCATATGTGCTCAATTGACAAGCGTGTTTGCTCTCTTGACCACACAGATGAGCAGGAGAAGAGAATGCTTGCGTTGCGACTTTGCCGTTGCCTCCATGCAATTGGACCATCAATTGTAATTGCCATTAATTATTACAACGTATTACAATTGTCAGCTCACATCCCGCAAAGATTAGGTTCAAAAAAATGGATTTGTGGGTGCCAGGGGGGCCTGGTCGCGGTGGCGGCGGGCCAGGAAGCGCAGCATCGCCATGTGGCCGTTGTGCAGCGGGTTGTAGCTGCCGGCAAGCACCACGCTGCGCCTCGCCTCGGGGTGGCGGCGGGCCCCATCCCCGGCGGAAGGAGGGAATGCCCACCCCCAACGACCGAAACTGAAATGCCCAAAATGATGGTTTCCGGGACACCTCAAAATCAAATTTGAAAAAAAGCTTTTTTGAAAAAATTTTCGAAAAAATATTCAAAAAGTTGAGGCTTGGCCGCCTCCAATTTGGCACTGTCAAAAAAAATCACAGAAACTGTGACGGTGAGTGGACTGTGCCAAGGATGTCTGGCTGGACAATTGTGTTTTGCGGTATCGAACGACGTCAACTTGGGGGAAAACCCAAAACGACAAGACCCCCTGTTCCCAGCAACAAAAATATGACCAAACAATAAAAGTTCTTGGGGGGCTTTATGAATTGGTGGAGGCGCACTCCAACATTGTTTTTGACGCACCTCGAAGTCTTCATGATCAGCAAAGTGCTTCAGAATCAAACACTTTTGAAAGAAACTTTTTGTCTGACCAGGTTTCCAAAAGCGCAAAAATTTCTTTGAGCTTAGCACACCAATCTGCACCATTCGCAAAATGGAACGGATCATTTTGTCGCCGAGTCGGGGATTTCTGTAACTTTGCAGGGACGGGGTTCACCAATTTTCCCAGCACTTCGCACCGTCAAGGGTGGTTCCTATTCTTGTGGGAAGAGCGGCCTTCATTTTTTGGGCGCTGGAGGAAGACCGCCAGGTGGCATGCACTGTACGAGCCATTTATTGAAAAAAATATATATTTGTATAATTTTTTGTATTTTATAATTTTTTGTATTTTTGTATAATTTTTGTATATTTGTATATTTTTTTTGTATTTTTTGTATATTTTTTTGTATTTTATAATTCACAGATATTTTTATTTCAACAAATCTTTATTCCAACAAGAAATTGTCAAACAGCCTATTGGTTGAATTTGACTTGTAGCAAGGGAGCCCGAGGTTCGCCGGCCTGGACCTCTGGGCCGATGAACAGTTGAAAGGGGGACCTCATCAACCTGTCGTTCCCACCTTGGGGCTCGGTATGGCTTTCGCCAAGATACCTGCCCAGCAAAACAGCTCGCGGGCAAAAACATGGCTGTCCCCCCCAGGGCACACCGCCCTCGGCCCTGTCGTCGCCCTCTGCCTCACCCTCTTCTTCCGCAGAGGCGGCGGTGGGGAGCACCACCGGGTGTAGCCAGGGCAGTCCTGAAGAAAAAAATCTCTGGCCCCGGCTCATTCGGAAACAAATGCGCGGGGAAAATGGGGGACAAAATCGACTTTGCTGGGCGGACATGGTCGATGTCAGGCGGGAAATGAGGTTGGCATCCTTGGACAAGCAACCATCCATCAAAACCAGCATCAACAATTGTGCTTTTCTACTTTTGTATTTTCGACCCCGTTCGAGCCTCACACTGGCACTTGGCCATTATTTTTTACGCGCCTTAAAAAACCTTAAAAAGCCCTAAAAAATGGTCCTGAATTTTTTTTCGAATTTCGAGCAAAGAGAAGTCGCAAAATCTCGGCAAAAGCAAGCCAACTCCGGGGAAAAAACACTTGCTGGAATTGCTGGAACATTGTCCATCTACCCAAAACTCAAAAAAATGGGTTTGATTTTCAACCTGGACCGACGTTGGTTCGATGCCCAGATGGCTCTGTGACCGCCAATGGAAATTAGACGCCTTAAAATTTCTTGAAATTTTCAAAATGTCTAAAAAACCCCTTAAAAGCATGCCTTAAAAACCTTGAATTTTTTGAGAATCTTCGCCTTGAGGAGAAAACCTCCCACTTGGTATTTGTATCCAGAGAAAACCGACCACAAATGTATGATTGGTGATATGATATATATCTCGCAATATATATCACACCAACATCCATACATACATATGTGCACACATATGCCTGCCCATTGGCCCTGAGGCAGTTCTCAACCTGGAAAATCATCCTCATTATCCCTTACAGACCCCCCCTGGGCGAAGCAGTGGGTGGAACAGCAGCCCGAGGACGGCCAGCACGGCGCCCACCGAGGCGAGGGCCACCAGGGCGACGCCCATCGGGTTCGGTTGGGGAGGCCCCCCAGCGGGGGTGTAGGTCGGCAGCACACTGCCCTGGTCCGGTGCCCCAATGGCACGGGCAACTTCATAACATATATCAATTTGGAACCACGATCATAGTATACCACGCATTAATTATCATAAGCTCATAATTTATCATAATATCATAACCAAATACTATCATAAATAATTAATATGGAAAAAGGTTCCTGTCCCAACAAAATGGGCCAGAGAACACCAAAAAAAGGTGACGATTCGGCATATCTCACAGGGAGGGGGGGGAATCGATTCCTGGCACGCCCAGAACATCTCCATCCCACCCAAAACGGTACAAAAAATTCATCAAAAAAAATCCTCCCCAAAATTCCCAGTTCGAGCCCTGGGCCGTAAGAAAAAACTCGTCCTTTCTGGACACGTGGTGCCAACATTGGATGGCAATGTAGATCTTGCACACACCATCACCACATCCCATGGGCTGGCAGAGGCTCTGGAGCTGGGGGCTGGCCATGACCCACAAAATTCTCAGGTGTCCCACTATTTAGTTTCCCTACTGTACATCATTCCAGCCAGTCAATTAACCCCCGCATAAGTTCAACCATTTCTTCTGTTGTTGTTGTTGTTGTTATTATTATTATTATTATTCTAAATTTTTGCACTCGTTGCCTGCTATTATGTTACATGTCGGTTAGATCTAAATCTTTACACCATGGCTACAAAATACAAATTTCAAATTTTGTGGATTCTCACCTTCAAATGTTTCAAGGATGCTTTGAAAAAAACATCAATGTCAAAAGCGTGCCATTTTCTGCATTGGGGGTGTCAAAGAAAGACAACGGACTTTCTTTGGACCTGACCCATATCCGGACACCCAAATCCTGAATGCCAAATAATAATAACCTTAACGGCCAAAAGAGGGCTAAAAAAAAGGCAGCGTGCTTAAAACAGGGAGAAATAACTGTGAGAGGGAAAACGAGCAGGTTTCTCAATGCAACCTGTGAACCGCAGAGCCACAATCTGATTTGTTTAAAACCTCGACGCTTCCAGTGGGTTTCCACCAAACTTCCCTCAGTTTCATCAAATATCTTTAGGAGATTTAGATATTCTACTTCCTGGTCCTCACTGGCCAGCTGTGCTACAGCACACTGTACAAAATGCAGGCCAATCCCATGCGAACAGGTCTTTTCCATTCTCTGACCCCTGTTGGACGCAAAGCAAACCCAACCTCAGGTAAGGGGACGAGGCGGCTCACACTGCAGTGAGTGGATCCACTCATTGGATCCCAACTTTGAACAATGCAAATTAACAACCCCTGTCAACGTGGGCTGATGGGGCCATGGCCTCGACACGCCGACCAATTTGGGCAAAAAGAGGCTAAAAATTGAAATCTTGCTGAAATTGTCGGTGTCGCTGGGCTGTGCTGTTTTGCCGGTGGGGAAAAACAGCAGAACAGGGAAATGCAGCAGAAATGGCCCGTGGGGACAATTTCCCCCAAACTTGGGTCAAAACTCCCCCGGGAGCGGATGGAGAGAAGTCCCCATGCATCTTCGAAACGCAAACACTGGCGGGTGGGCCAGCAGAAGCACCGGTTCGAGCGGGTGCTGGTGTGGCTTCGCAACGTCCAAATGGCGTTCGGGCAGATGGGCTGGGGTAGGCCGGGCATGGCGGGGATGGGTGCACCGGAGGATGGGGTGGGCGGCCTTTCGGGCCGCGAGGGCTTTCCGCCAAGGTCAGCACAGGCGAAACAGAGCAGCGGTGTTGACGAAGAACGCCTCGCGGACAGGGCGGTTCGGGAAAGCCGGGGGGTGGGGTCCACCGACCCCCCACCCCCGCCTCCACGGCACCGCGCAAGGAAAAAGTGCTTCGGCGCCAAAGAAAAAACGTTGACCTAAAAATGGGCACACGGAATGCCCGGAACACGTCAACGCCTTGTGGGGGATTGGACCCCCCTCAGACCGGTCCCAGTCCCATACGGGTTCGGGGGCTCCCGGACGGCGCTGTTCGCGGGGCTGCGCAGCGGCGGACTCGCCGAGGAAGTCCGCCAGCGCCGTGCGCAGCGTGACGGCCGGCGGGGCGGCGTGCCAGCGGGCCACCAGCTGTTCGTCTGCCACCATCGCGTCCAGCAGCGCGTCCACCGCGCTGCGGGGAGGGCCCCGGTACGACTGCGGCGGAAGTGTTTGCCGCCAGTGTCTTGCAATCCTGTAGGGCGGTCCTGAAGTAAATTAAAAAAAATATGTTGTCCCAGCGGGTTCAATGCCAATTCCGCGGCAAAATGACCCGAAAATGGCCGTATTTTGGTGAAAAAACGGGTCGACTTTGGGGGAAGAAAGTGAGTTCTGGCAACGTTGGACCATCCCATTTACCCTAAACATCAAAAAATGCGTGTTCGACCATTTGATTTTTGAACTGTTTGACTTGTTTGAGTCCAAGTCTGGCCCTTGGAACCAATTTGGTCGGGGGGGGGGCAGCCCAGGGCCCAGGGGGGGCTTTTCAAGAGGAGGAAAGTCATGGCACTCCGACTGACACCACGGTCAAATCCCCTTTTGCACCTTTGGTCCATTTCACACAGGCTTTCAGTCCCGCCTGGCAGCGCCCTCGGCGGGGTGGAGGTGGTTGACGAAGTGCCGCTGCAGCGCCTCGCGGGGCATGCCGGGGGAGTTCTGAGCGGGGCAGGGCAAGGTGAACAGCAGTGGTGTGTGGTGTTGGAGTGCGCCAACGCAGGTTTCTGCGCAAGGCCCCGGGGGGTGTCCACTGGCCAGCCATTTTGCTAGTCACTGGAAAAAAATGGACTGGCTAGACCCCCTCCCCCCCGACTGGAAAAAAAATTCCTCTGGCGCTTCTCCCCAGAGAGGAAATGAGGTTTTTGATGGGGGTTTTGCTGTTTTTGTTCCAAAAAAAAATCCCAAAATGGCAAATGGACATTTTTAACCAGTTTGGGGGTCGCAACAATTTTCGGTCATTGGAAAAAATTTTCCATCAGCCAGCTCTGGTAGCAACCCCCCCAAAAAAAGTTGGCCAGGATTTTCACTAGCTGAATTTGGGCTAGCAGCAGCCCAGCCCCCCCCCCCGGCCCCCCCGGGGGTGCTGCGAACCCTTTAGCAGAAGCCTGTGCCAAATGTATATGCTGTGCGTTTGTGTGTTTAGTGTTACGTTGCAGGTGGTGGATAATGCGTGTGTGTGTGTGTGTGCGCGCGCGCGCGCGTGTGTGTGTGTGCTTGAGTGTGTATGTTGTGTCCAGCGTTACGTTGCAGGTGACGGTTGAGTGCGTGTGTGTGTGCGTGCGTGCGTGTGTGTGTGTGTGTGTGTGTGTGTGTGTGCATGTGTTGTCGTGCATGCTTGAGTGTTCAAGCAAGTCCCTTCAATCATTCTTCAATCATACAGAAAATTATTTTCTTTAAACTACATTCAAAAAGGTGACAATCAAGACGGTTCGGACAGGGGGTATGTTTGGGCACAGGTTGCATGGGAAGTTGTGTTGCTGTAAAAGGTGTCAATTCAGACGGTCCGGACACCCTGTTCATTGGGCAAGAGGGTTCATGGAAAGGGGAGAAAAATAATACCATCTGTTTTTCAAAATCAAAGTTTTTAGAAAAAAACGGAAATTTTTTTCGTTAACATTCTTCCCTGTAATTCTGCCTCCCTTAAGCAACATTTCAGGGAAAATGATGTTAATTTTTTCAGTTGTAATGAAATCTTTCTTTTTTGGCAAAATGGCACTCCAAATATCCAAAAAGTGGTTGAAACAAGCATTTTGTGATCTTCTTTTGCAATTTTGCATAACAAAATAAACCACCAAAGTCGACAACATTGAATAACCCCATCTTTTTGTGGCGCAATTTGGCTACCGTTGAGAGTGGCCCCTCCAGAGGCCTCAATGAAAATACACTGGACAAAAAATTACTGGAATTTTTTTGCGAGAAAGTTGGTGTGGTTTCTAATGGTTTCTGATGACAGCAATATTTGCCCGAGGTGCACATAAGGCAAATGAAAAAAAAAATGGTGGAAATGGAAATGGTTTTGTTGCCTCTGGGCTGCTATTTTCAACTTTATTCATTTTTGATTTTTGGCTTTCTTTTTTTTTCGTACTGAGTTCATTTTGTGCTTGTATGAATTGTGTTCAATTACGCTGTCTTGTGAGACTGGGCGAATTTCCATGAACCGAAGCTTGTGATTCTCTCCCCTGGGCTGTGTGTTACGTGTGTGCATACGTGCATGCACGCGTGAGTGCGCGTGCGTGTGTGCGTGCGCGCGTGTGTGTTGTGCGCGCGCGTCTGCACAACGCACTGCTGATTTGGTGGGGAAGTTTAACTTCACCCACAGTTTTCGCTTTTTTTTTCCGGATGCCTCCTCGGTTCCTTCAGACCCTCCTGGACCTCATCCAACAAAATGAAACAGACTAGCAATGTTTCATATGTGTCTTCAAATGGCCACAGCAACAAGAACCTGACCAAGAGAAGCCTCACAGGGACAACAGCAGTCCTTAGCGCAAAAAAAAAAACTTCCCCAGCACAGCCCCAGCACAGTCAATGAAAAATCCGTAGGGGAAAATGGTCATATTTTGGCAAAAACGGGTCGACTTCGGGGAAAAAAAGTGATTTCTGGCATCCTTGGACCATTGCCAATCCACCCAAAATGTCAAAAAAGTGTTTTTCGACTTTTTGGTTTTGGCCCCGTTCAAGTCCCAGTCCGGCCCTTGGCCGTCCCTCAGGCCAAAGGGCGGTCCTCAAAGGAAAAAAAACTTTGTCCCTTATGAACCGCCCTGGACAACAGGGACACCACGTCAAGTGGAGATCTCAGCGGCCCTAGGAGACCTTCGAGGCTGTGGCCAGTGCAACCCCACGCGCGCGGCGGGCACACCATCAGCAGGGCGTACACGGTGCGCCGCAGCTCCACCACGAACGGGAAGTTGACCGCCCCGTCCAGCTGCATCCAGGACGTGGGGGCAGGGGAGGCCCAGGCTGTGTTTTGTTGTTTGTTGTTGTTCCTGCTGATGCTGCTGCTATTGTTGCTGCTGTTGTTAGGGGAAGCGAAACGAACTAGAGTGCAGAAAGATAATAACCCCCCAACAACATATATAAAATAAGAAATGCGGGATTTCTCCACGAAATCACAATGCCCTCATTTGTGGTGACATACAAATTCAATGACAAATTCCTTTTATGTACCTCCCAGTTCTGGAACTTGGGTTTGTCCTTTTGAAGCAAAATGCAACTGCTAACTTCCCCTATTTCCATCTGGCGCTGCTATTGCCTTGAACCTCAAATCACATTGATGCCCAAGGTAGCCTGGGGGGAGGCTGGGCCCCTCACTGGCCGATGCTGACCGCGTGGCGGGGGTCGGGGTCCACCGTGGGGGGTGGTCGATCGGTCAGCGATACCGCCCCGCCAGAAAAATTTGGGGGGGGGCAGCAGTGACAAACCCCGCTGAAGTGTGAATATCCCATCAAACGTACGACATGAATTGACTCATGATTTCCCATCCTTCACACGTATTGAATGCAATGTACACCCCACCCTAAACCTCAATGGGTTGTGTGGCAGCCAATGGGGGGGATAGGGACGCCCCACTCTACCTCAACGGTTGCAAGGTGTGGGCAAAATTCTTGCTCCTCCAAAGTTGGCTAAAAAGTGTGGTTTTGAACTTTCTGGACAAAGTTTTGTCAAAATGCTGAAACTTTGCATTACAAAACGCCAGGAGGATTCTTTTTCAGGACCCCCTGGTCCCGGAGGGGGGAACCCCTGACCCCTGAGGCCCTAATAGCAGCCCTGGTGCTGTGGGGCCTTCAGCCTGCTGCATGTGCTGCCCTCTTGCAGAGTGCCCAGGAGCAAGTAAAACACATTGCCTTTGAGGAAATGCAGAATGCCCAACCCCCCCCCCCAGAACCAATGTCAAGTCACGGTTGCGAGACATGTCTCCTTTCGAGTGAGACCCGGAGCGGTGTTGATGCTTCCATCACACGACCTTGGCAGGTTTTTTTTGAGAAACATCAGTTTGACAACTTCAAACTCAAGAATAGCGATGGTTGGTATTCGCTTCGGCTGCTAGACGCATTCAGGCTGTTTGAGCTTGGGTGTCTTTATCTGGAGTTTCAGTGAAGGGTTTGTGATGCAAATTCTCCCCCCAGACCCCAGGAATGGAGTCTCTGCGATTACACCGCAGAAACTCTTCTCCCCCGCGTGCACCCATGCTCCACATTGGGCGAGGGCGGGGGTGGCAGTTGGGCGCCGCTTCTGTGCCAGGCGGCCACGGCTGTCGCGCACGTTCATGTGCCGATAGTTGGCCCCCTGTGGGGCCCCCGGCAGGCGCCTGGGACGGCCCCTCCCCCAAGCTGAATGGATCGGACCAATCCAGGGCGGTTCTTAACCAAAAAAAGTTCCCGTTCCGACGCATGCAAATGCAAACGCCACCGGGAATGCAGCCGAAAAAAATGGCCCCAAAACGGGTCGACTTGGGGAAAAAGTGATTCCCATTCAGACCAATGGTCAAAATCTGGGGGGGGTTTCTATTTCGGGGGTTTAAACCTATAACCCAGATCTGAACCCCACCCCCCGGGGGGCACATGACCAAAAGTGCCTGAATCCAGGGGGGGATTGTGGTTGTTTGAGGACCACGTTTCGGCCCAAGGGCCGGACAACAGCCGGTCTGGGGGCCAAACGGGGTCGAAGAATAAAAAGTCGAAAAAAGCCTTTTTTGGCGTTTTGGGCGGATGGGCAGTGGAAGCCCCCCCCTTCACACAGTGAACAAATGAAGGGGAAGAACATACCCCGAATTGAAGCCCCCTCAGTTCTCAGCCAACGGTCCAAATAGAGGCCCGAGGGGCTTCTACAGGGGGCTTGCTTAATATTGGTGCGAGTGCTTTGGGTGGGTGGAGGGTGTATTTTTCCCATTGGGGCTGGGGGGGGGGGAGGCAGCCGCTTTTTGTTCAGCCTGTCCCCCGGTTTGTCAGACTACCTGGGGCCAGTCACTCTGGGAGAACACGCCACCTTCCCATGTCTGCACCTATTTGAGAGAAGCCCGATGAGAGGTCCAACAAAGAAGCATACCCCTGGCACTTTGCGTAGAAATTAAACATTTTGCATGCAACTCGAAAATCTGAACGTGGTTTCGTGAAATTCTTTTCCCAAACCCACTTCAACAACTTTGGACGCTTTGCTCTGCCTGGGCACTCACTTTGCGAATGTTGTAAAATCCAAAAAAAATCTAAAAAACAAAAATCTAAAAATCTAAACAAAATGGATATTTCATCCCAAAATAATCTTTGGGCATTCAATTGACAAATTTCTCAAATCAAAAACTAGCAAAAGAAAAGCAGCCAATGACTTATCTGCTCTGAATCTCTGACTTCTTTGACACAATGGATACCCCTTCTACAATTATCAGACTTGTTGATGGTTTCTGGCGAAATGCGCGACGTTTCTGATGTGTTCAGTAATGCCTTCACCGATCCAGGCTGCCGAAGTTACCAGTGGTTGATGATAATAAAGCCAACACAACATAGGCCATCCAGTTCGGCGAATGTCTCCAGACTACAATGGGCCATCTCCAATTTGCCTCCAGGACCTGCCTCACCTTTTCCTCGGGAGAAATCGACGAACATTTCCACCATTTTGAGCCATGGGGCTGCAAGAGCCTGGGCGCAGGGTACGTGATGCGCGGCTGTTTGGCAGGTGTGGCGTCCGAGGGGTTGGGGGCCGCTCTCTTGCGACCCTGCGGAGAGGAAAGACCCGGTTCAATCCCGTGTACGTGCCGACGCTTGGGGTGGCTTACACAAAAACCGAAAAGCTCAAACAAACCAGCTGCCTTAAAAACCTTCAAATGCCTTTTCGCCCTAAAATTTTTGCCCAAAATGCCTGAAAATGCGTAAAATCATTCTGGCAGAACTTTATCCGACCAAGAAAATATGAAGGCACAAAAAGCAAGCCAAATCCCAACGCTGGAATATCGTCCATCAACCGAATACTCGAAACAATGGGTCTTTCGCCTTTTGATGTTCGACCTGCACCGAAGTTGGTTCGATGCCTGGACGGCCCTTGGACCACCCTGGAAAATAGTGCCTTAAAATGCCTTAAAATGCCTTAAAATATGGGGGAAAATGCTTCAAAAATGTGCCTGGGCAGGGCTTTGTGGTGGGCGGGGGGGATAAAAGTGGAAAAATCAAACTTTTTTTTTAAGTCATTCTCACCTCCACTGAATGGCTTCCTCTGCTCCTCTTGGTTTGTGAGCTGGGGGTGCCCGTGAAGTGGGCACTCGCCAAACATTTTTTAAGGTGAACAAGAAAGAAATAGCAAAATCTCGGGAATAAAAGGGGCAATACCAGGAAGAAAAGATTTCTGGCATCTCTGGAACAGTGTCTATGCACAGAAACTCAAAAAAGCGTTTTTGAACTTTTGATTTCAACCTAACCGGCATTGGTTCGTTGGTTGATGCCCGGATGGCTCTTTTCCACCCTTGGAAAATAGGCGCCTTGAAAATTCTTAAAATTTTCAAAATGCCTAAAAAACCTTTTAAAAATCTTGATAAAAATAATACCTGAAGCTTGCTGCGTTCCGTTGGAGGGGGGTGGTGCCCTTCCATTTGGACCCGGACCTTGGAGCGGGCCACCCTACTACTCAGTGGGTGTTCCGCACCAGATCGCAGCACAGCACACCATATCGTGCCATCAAGCCGGAGAGGATGAAAACAAAAGCATGAGAAACCCTTCGATCCAGAATGTGCTGTGTCCACCCACCTAACTTCCCGCCGGACTCCGCCGCACCGGAACACAGCCCGGGGAACACACCGCCCGCCTCACCGCCGGGCCGCAGTCCGGCTCCCCCTCCGCCGCCAGCTCAGGCTGGCCGTCAACAGCGCCCCCCAGCTTTGCAGGCAGGTCCCCGCTGAGCAGCCCTGTGCACTGAACGACACACCGTAACCAATGACACCTTAATTTTAATGAACTTTCTGTCCAAATATAGAAATTTGGGGGCTACTGCTCCACCAAAATCCTCCATTGAGTGCGTGGGTCACACCCACCGTAACACCCCCCCCCCGGTGTGTTATTTGGGCACCCGAGCTGCCAGGGGGGGGGGGTGTTATTTGGGGGGTTATTTGGGGGGGTTTACTATGTGGGCGATGGGTGTGCCTCCAAGTGGGATCCAAACACGGTGACTCATCATATTTCTCCGTAAAAAAACATTTTTTGGGCTCATTTTTCGAACAAATTTTCAGCAAGTTGGGTTTGGGGGGCAAATGGAGGTGTTTTCCGGAAAAAGTGGCGCAGGACGTTGTGAATGGCACAGGACGATATGAATACAAAAATTGGCACTCTTTCAAAGCATTCTCTTTATTGTCACTTTTCAGAAGTGGGTGATCATATCCAATGCTCAGGGGTTCACCTTCAGGAATTTCTGACAGGATTTTCGGCAGCCCCCAACTATAGGCCCCCCCCCGGGGGGGCCCTATTGTTGGGAGGGGGGGGGGTCAAATTTTTTTTGTGTTGATGATGGAATAGGGTTAGGGTTACGAATTCGGCCTAACTTTAGGCCTAAGTTGCGAAACTAACCCTAATCCATATGTTAAACCTAACCCTAACCCTAATCCTTAACCCTAACCCTATTCCATCATTAACGCAAATTTTTTTTGGGACCCCCCCTCCCAACTATAGGGCCCCCCTGGGGGGCCCATAGTTGGGGGCTGCCGATTTTCTACCCTCCCCCCAAAAAACGGAGCGTTGAGAAAATCCCCACATTGGAAAACAAAAAGACATTTTTTGAAAGAAAGAATTTTTTATCGACGTAGGAGCATTGGAATGCAAGGCTCTGTATCTACTACACCAACTGCATTGTTTCCAGGACGTCAGTGGGACAATGGAGGCTTTCCTGCAAACCAGGAAATATTTTTCCAAGGACCTTAAATCTAAAAATCCTTAAAATGCCAAATGCTTGAAAAAAAAAATGTAAAAATGATTCTGATAGAGCAAAAGATTCTGACCAAGCAAAACAGAAGTGGCAAAAAAAAATCTGACAAAAGCAAGCCAACTCCAGGGGGAAAATTTATGGCATGCTTGGAACATTGTCTATCCAACCAACAATTTGGCCTCAAAAATGCCTGCCATGAACAATTAAGATGGACGCCATGTGACAGACAGTGGGGGTCTGGCGGTGAGGTACGTCCCGAGGGCCTCTTCTGCCTCGTCGGAGGAGCTGCTGCCGTCCGGGCAGGGCGTGAGGCACCGTCACAATACCCGACCACCTGGGAGATGCCCACACTTAGGAGGGCGGAAACACAACACGTACACTGGAAAATCAAAAAATGCGTCACAAAAAAAACAACAAAAAAAACACAAAAAAACTCGAAAAAGTGTAAACCCTCCCCAATTAGAAGCCC
>CAAHFI011135449.1:0-14386 GCA_900893395.1 Euglena gracilis
AAGAAAAGTCCCAGGTGGGTGCCTGGCCCCCTGGGTTAATTGTTGGATCCCAGCCAGTGGCAGGGCCTGGAGGCGCCAAGGGCCAGCCGCCAGGGGGTTGTGGGAGTGGTGAGGCCCACACCCCCTACAAGGGGTAATCCCAAGAAAAGTGCACTATTGTATGTTTTGTGGCACACAGTGCAGAGCCACCAAAAACGGTCTTCCGTTTTGTCGACAAGGAATTCATCGCCGAAGTACTGCGCCGAAACGCGTGGCGATCTGGAATTGAATCAATTCCAGCTCACGTTCTGATCGAAAGACAATTTTCGGCCTTGAAAGAACAGTGGCTCAATCCATCGATTGAGACATTGATGTGTCTTCAGTTTTTGGTCAATCATTTTTCAGGTGAGGGGTATCAGGATCATCCTCAGTGATAACTTTCCAGTCAATGACAATATCGTCTTCCGTGGGTTTTTCAGCCGTGGAGTCTCGTGATTTTCCCTGCCCCTTTGGCGGAGGTTTCTGCTGTGAGGTTTTCCCATTGCGGGATGACGTGACGTGCGTGAATCCTTGTCCCCAGGTTGATCCCTGAGAAGAGGATGCAGCACCCTGGCAACCAGAATCACCACCGCCTTTCGGTGGGGGCTGGTCACAACATTTTGGTGTGGGTTTGCAAGGTGCGGCGCCCGGTTTTGCTTTAGCCGGCGCCTTCGGGCTTACGGTTTCCGGAGCGTCCGATGGCCGTCTTTCGGCGTCGCACTTGCTCGCCCAGGTGCGTGGTGACACCTGGGATGAGGGTATTCTCCCCATACCGAGCGTTGTGGTCCTTCAGCAGGGGTTTACCGGGCTGCTGGTCGCCCTACACGCTCCTTCGCGGCTTCCGTGGGTTTCCCAGGGGTAGCCGTGAGGTCTGGTTGAGCCTGTGGTGGGGGCATGGACGTCCGCTCAACCTGTTTTTCAGGTGCCGGCGTCCGTGTGCCTTGACGCTTCTGTGCAGTGGTTGTGGTTCTGCGCTGAGGTGCGTGTTCATCCCGTGCCTCTGGTGGCGCTGCCGGTGTTGGTACAGGTTCATCCTGTACTTGCACGGCGGGTGTTGTTTCCACTGCCATTGCTGTCCGTTCGCCTTCCGTCCGTGTCGCTTCCGACACCGGCGGTGGCTGCGCCGTTGGGGTAGGTTCATCCTCCACCATGGCTGCAGTATCAGGTGTTTCTTCCGCCAACTGGGCAGTTTCCGCCGCAGCTGTGGAAGAACTGGCTGCTGTACCACGTGGAGTGACAACTGCTATCAGTGAACGCAACCCACCAAGTACACGTCCGCCCAGCGGTGTGCGCCGCTCTGGCCCTGCAGCGGAAACGGATTCATCCACTGGCTCCTCTGTCGACGGGTTTTCCCCGGAAACGGGGAGTTTGAGGCGTAATACCTCAGGCGTGTGTTGTACCGTACCCCCCGACGGGTTTCCAGGCGGAGGGGTTGGTACACCTGTCGTACTCAGTGAAGTGGGTGAGGTTGGTACAGGTGTCCTTTCACCTGCTGGAGATCCTGGGCGCTGGGAAGTTTCTGCCACAGTTTCCAGCATCACGACAGATGGACTACGGGTTTCCCGTGCCGGAGGTTCCGCTGGCGGAGGTTCATCCTCGGCCATTGGAGCCGTTTCCTCTTCCGCCTCCGCTTTCGGACGGGATTCGGTTGTGTGTAGCTGTGCTGCAGAACGCGGGTTATTCTCGCTTCTGTAGCACTCCGGTGCATCTGATAGGCGGTAAAAGCTTATACTTTCACTCCTGTCAGAGTTGGGTATGGTGGTGGCCATGTTGGCCTTACCCAGCTTTTGGGTAAAGGCTCTGGCTCGCCCTCGTCGGTAATGCAGAGGTCTTCCCACTGCGCCCGACGGTTGTCACCCATGCCGTATTCACCCGTGTCTTACAGAAAGGCGGGTTACGGCAGCGCATAACGAGGTTGGCTTTCCTGGTGTGCCGCAAAGAAGCCTTCCAAATCCTCAAAGTTCATGATATTCCCGAACTGGGTTTCGAGCTGCTCCTGGAGGCCGATCTGGGCTTCCTGCCAGTCCGGTCGCAGATTCGTCCTGCGTCGGTCTGGGTCATTGGGTCTGGCTTCTAACTCGATGTATCCCCGGGGTATCCACTTCCTGTGGACATTCGCATTAGTGATCATGAATTCCAGGAAATAAATGTAAACCTCCAGGACGTAGGTAGTACACGCCCTTTGCCAGTATTGTTGGAGCAGAAATATTTTCTGCCGGTGCTGTTTCAGCAACTTTCTGTCTTGCGTTCCGATCTGGGGATTTCGGCACTGATGCAGGAGAAATCTCCTGGTGAGTTGGCTGCCTGCATTTTCCGCAGTCGGATTACGACCCCATACAGTCAGCGCGGAATGTGCGCATCTCATGCCCATTGAGTTCCACCCAGGGAATGCCCCGCAGGTGTCAGCAAACCATCCACGGGTGAACTACTTCATCTGGCCAGCCACTCTGCCCAGAAAATACTGGGAGAAGCTGCAGTGGTTCCTCGCGGAACAAGGGAGTGTAACCAAGCAAACTGTCCCCGAAGGATGGGTTCGGGACTGGGTGGCACCTGATTTTGAATATAAATGGCCAGAAACCTGGCTCGTGTACAGGCCACCACCACAGCAATTCCAAATGGTCCTGGTGGAAGGCCCCCTGGAATCCCACCATGATTACTGGCCTTTGGAAAGGATATAATGCCGAAACGGCATTACCAGACCCCATGTAAGCTAAGCACCTTCATGGAGCCTGGATTCCCCTGGAGGATGACACACTGGTAGTGAAAACTGCTAAACTGCCCTGGGATGAACCCGGGTATGTCACACACACGAGCTCTGGATGAAAACATCCAAGACCCCCCCTCCACCATTTGCCGTGCGGACGGAAATCGTCTGCGGGAGGTAAGCTCCTCCTATCACGTCGTGAAGGAGCTGCTGATGTGAAGACCTTGGCAAGCCGCTAAGTGACACACAACACACAGCGCGCATGCCGTAATAATAGGCCAATTTGTCACTTTTCGGCCCTAAGGCCCCTTAAGGCTGCCAGTGGTCTATGCCAGCCCCCCCTTTTCTCCTACTTTCCCCCCACCCCCGCAAAGCTGTCGCCGGCAGTCGGTTCTGTAAGTAGGCTTTTGTGTCCTAGTGCGGATATGACCGCCTAGGAGCCCTATCCAGGTATGACCAGGATAGGAGCCTGCCCCGCCCCTTCCACACCTCTCCCCTCGGGTTTTCAGCGAATACGCTTGACCAACCCCGCGTGCCATTGCAACACCCAAATTGGGAGGATGGGACACTTTGACAAGAAACCTGCCAGCCCCGTTTCCTACACTGGGCTCGTTCACACCCCACCTAAGCCGAAACGGCTAAGAGGTAACCACGAAAATATGGCTATCGTTTTGCGTGTTTTCTGGCTTTGGGTGGATGCCACTGTGCGGAAAGGAGAAACACCAAAGGGAGTAGTGAACCACACTGGGAAGCGTCAGATATACTGACTGGTCCTGGGAATCGCTGGTCCATGAAGGGAATCGGGCGTATTCCCCGGGAGGGGTATGTGTACCTGGCACGTCCCAGCTCTGTAGGATATCTGCAGAGTGGGTTCAGTGACGATCTCACCACTGTAGAAACCACAGCTGGCACGACCGTGGCAGACCCTACTGGGATCTGCCCCTGGACACGTAAGCACTTCTCTCTCCTTCCCCCACAGGTGGTATTCCTTTGTTTCATTGTGTACAAGTTTCAAGGTTTGATTCGCCAGAGGGAAAAACCCTCAGAACAGTTGAAATTGGCTTCGGAGGAAACATCTGAAGCCTTTGCATTGTGCTTTGCCTTTTGGGGAATTGGGTACAAAAGCGGAAAACCACTTTTTGTTACTCCAAGGACTTTTTCCAACCATGGGTAGGTTGCGCACCAGGACGAAAGCGAAAGCCTTTTACAGAAAGTCCCAAAAAAGGGGAAAAGGGAAAGCTTTGGACGTACACTTTGTGTCCATACCCCCGTGTCCACAAATAAGCCCCTTTCATGAATTGATGTGTTATGTGGCTGCCACACGTTCACTCGTCAGACCTGGGGGCTCCCTTTCAAATTTGTTAAAAATCCTCTTCAGGGCCATGATGCAGACGCAATTGCTGCTATCAAAAAAAATTGTCCAAACATGCGGTACCCCACACATGTGGGAGGCACACTCCACCAGAGGGGCAGGAGTTGGTTTACTCAAAAAAATTGGGACTTTCTGCCCAATAAGTGTGTGAAATTGGTCATTGGTGGGTGTAATGGCCTTTACAGCTCATCACCAACAACTTGGTGCCGAAGGTGCCTTGGAAAACGCCCTGGCCCCCCAAATTTTAGTGCACAATCAGGCCTCACAAGAGCAAAGTGCGGAGCCCGAGGTGTCTGGTACTCCCTCGAAGCAACCCACAATGGAGTAAGCGGCGCCGATGGCGAAGCACAAAGACCTTGTGAGACCGACCCTCCCACCGGTAAAACAAAATTCGTGTTCAAAAGCCCTCGGTCACCAGAAAATGGGGGCCAGGGGGGGAAGAGGGGGAGGGGACCCCTCCCGGGGGCAGGAAGCCACGTCGCCAAGTCGGAGTAGCATCGGCAGCCAACTTCGGCGACGCGGCACTAAGCGGGACCTCCTAACCCAGCTTACCGAAACATCCAAACAACACCGCCGGCGAGCAAGGCATGGCCTCAGAGTGTCTTTGTGCTTCTCCCGCAGTGTCCTTTCCTCTCTTGTCGGTTTGCCCCTAGGGGGTACTGTTTTAAAATTCTTGTGCCTGACTGCCATAGATGAGCACTTCCGTGCGACACGCACCCGGATGAATTCACCAAGGTGAAATACTGCTCTTCGTGCCAGCTTTTTCTTGCTCTCTGCGAATTTGTATGGCGGGGCGCCTCCGACTGTGCCTCTGGCGCCGGAGCTGGCGACGCTTCCGACACCTTTGGGGGGTCGACTTTGTCATGCACTGCGCTGGAGTGCCCGTTTTCTCGCCAAGAGGACTTAGGACAGTTTTGACGTGCAGCCACTGGCAGACCCCCCTGGGGGTGTGGGCCACTGCGTTTTTCACCGTGTTGACCGACGACTTTTTGGCCGTACTCCCACTGCGGGGGGTAGGTAAATAAAAAGCGCTGCAGAGGCCCGGCGACGCCTGCGCTGGAAAGTTTTATTTGCAGAGTGGCTAACTCCACGGGTGGTAGTGATTGACTGGTTTCCACTAAGAAAAATTCACTTTTTTGGTCTGTCGCAGAATTGACTTGATCAGCCCTCCCGTCCCTGGGGGTCGGTAAAGTAATGTGTGGTGGGGTGGGGGGCGAGACAATTTCCTCCCGTGTGTTTTTCTAAAAGGAGTACTTGACCAGTCAAGCTCCGTGAATTTGAAAACCAGACACCACGGGCTCCGCGCTTCCCCTAAAATGGGGCTATGCCTTTTTTTGCCTGTATTTTTCAAGATTAATGTTTTGTGAAGTTTTTTACGGCCTAGAGCTTTATTCCCACGGAAGATGGCTGATCTTTATGTCCCAACAGCAAGTTTTTTCACAAGTTCGGACGCCGCCGAGCTGCAGAGCATCTATGAAAATACATTCCTTCGCGGGGGACCGCGCGTGTCCCTTTGTGGGCCTTCAAAGGCATCGCGATGCATTACCTCGCCGTGGCCCTTGCCGTAGTCCATGGTCCGTTTTCGTCATCCGTAGTAGTCCATTGCGGGGCTACCACAATGGACAATGACGTGTCGTGACGTGACGGTGGATCAATTGTGTGACGTGGCCACAAAGTGAACACAAGAAGGCAACGAGGTCTTCTTGTTTTCATTTCTGTTTTTGAAACTCACCCTCTTTCCCGTATTTTCAGCTCCTCACTTCATGTGTGCATGGCTCAGACGCTTGGCAACTCAGAGCACAAATGTTCAGGTGAAAAATACAACGCTATTCACAGCAACAAACAGACGAAGTTTCAATCACCCTGTGTAACACCATCAGGGAACCGCAGTGAGGGAAACAAAAAAACTAAACCGGCAACAACTCCGACTAAATATGGAAGTAAAGCCGATTTATGGCACTTGTCGCCAAAATATGAGGCGAGGGTGAAGGCCATGCTCCAACAGCAAACCGAAGCTGACGTGTGGCACGGCTCACAACAACACTCAACAGAAAGATTTCCAACAGCTCGGACTCTGGCGGCCAAACTCTCACTTAACACGTTCGCCCGTACCTCTAAGCAACTAGGCAAACACTTTTGTTTTTATAGTCCCAATGATTTGGCAACAAAACCCGTAAATAGGGTTCCCTAAAACTGCAGAGGGAAGTGAAGGACTTCGAAAATCACAGTGTGCACATATAGCATAAGGTGTACATGCACCATGGATGTGTGTTTGGGAACCTTCCAACGCCTGCCTCATCGACGAACGTTTCTGTACCGACATATTGATCCTCTACGACATCATAGACTTTGTCTTGAGAAGACGTTGAGGGTTACTGTTTGTAATGGTGCAGAGTAACCATTTGTGCAAATACTTCCACGGACAATTGGTGCAACTGCAAGAATGGTCTGTTTGGCAACACGGTTCCAGCAATTGCTCGAATGATTCTTCTGTTCGATTATGGCTCCTTCGTGACGTCCTCTGCATCTTGGCAAAACAAGGACCTGCCCTGGAGGTATCCAGCAGCGCAGTACTATTGCCACAACGAGCCAGGTGCTGTGGGCGCTGAGAATGGAAGGAAGATTTTAGCAAGATAAATAAGAAATTTTAGCAAAAATTCGTTTGTGTGTCAGTTGCAAGCAGCATGTTCAGTTTGTCAGGTTGTTCCGTGGAACTCTGGCCACAGAAGATATTTTGAAGCCTTGTGCCAGGTCTGGGAATAGAGGCGTGGTGTTACTATGAAAAGTTCAAGTGAACGTCCCAGGTGGGTGCCAGACCCCCTGGGTGATTTTTTGGATCTCAGCCAGTGGCAGGACATGCAGGCGACATAGGCCAGCCGCCAGGGTGTGAGGCCAGGTGAGCCCACAACCCCAACACAAACTGAACAGTTCCAGGCATGCTGCATGAATCCAGGAATCCTCGTCAATTTTATGGATTATTGTGGAAGTCCTGATGCAAAGTGTGTATGTTCATGTTGCTCCAGTCGTGCAGCACGCGGGAGGAGGACCAATCCACGCATCCCCGTCATGATTTCGGCCACAAACCTTGATGGCTTCGACTCAGCGGCTTCTGGCTGCAGATTGGGAGGGCTTCGGCTCAAAGCAGACAGAAGGAGGACCCAGGCCAAGCCATCCTGGCAGGGTTTGAGCCTCAACCACTCGTGGCCTCCTGCGCTCTCTGCCGGCGTTCCTTCTTTATCCTTCCTCTTGTTTTCTGGCACCTTCCCTCAGCATGTCCTTCATGGACATCCTGACTCATCCCCACTTCTTCATCACCGTCATCGGCGTGTGCTGGAGCACCATGCCCCACTTCGGCATTGCATGGGCTGTAAAACGCCAACTGGACATCTTCACCAGACGCTTACACAGCATACACAACTCTGACATCAAAGGCCAATCTGCCATAGGCCCTGAGCCTGCCAACAGCAGCAGCTCCTGTGACCGAAGCCCTTCAAAGCTGTGTCCGGAAGTCGACGACTGAAAGACCTCATGGGTTGTCGCCGAAGCCTGCCGGGATGTTGCGGGCTGGGTCCTCCTCCCGAGCCTGTGGCCGAAGCCCTCACACCAGTAACCCCACCTCCCTTTTGCACCTTCGAGCACCCTTCTCAGAACCCTCTTCACTAGTCCCTGGACCTCTATCTCTGGAAAGAAAAAAAAACAAGAATCGGGAATAAAAAAATTGGAGAAAAAACAAAATCTCAGAGATAACGTGTGTTTTACCCCTGGTGCCCTTTGCATGCTTCCAGCAGTTTCCAACTTGCAACTTTTCTTAACTTTACCAGCTGCAGGCACAATTCCCAACCAGACTTCCAGATTTATTCAAAGACATCCAGGTAAGCTCAGGTAAACAGTGCACGTTTGTTGCTAACTACACAGAAACAGAAGAAATGAACTGAAATTAGGATTCTATTTGTTTAATCAGGGAGTGCCACTGGGAGTAATTACAATTGCCAGGACCACTGACTCACACTCCCCTCCTCGAAAACATTGCCTGCAATTTACTCTCGCCTCGTTTTTTGGAACGTGTCCTGGCAAAGCCCCTCCAAAAATGGAGCAATGCCTGACGTACAGCGAAATGTCAGACGATCTGTACTTACGATTCGAACAATTGTCGATCATCACGACCCCAATGTCACGGTTCTTAACCAAGGCGAACTGCAAACCCAAAATTTCTTCACTGTCGGGCGAGTCCATGTCTTTGAAATCATGAAATCTTCCAAATCCAAGCACAGCACAAAGCAATCACGGGCCATCGGTCTTGGAGGCGCACAGTGATGTCGGTACGAATTAAAACCTGGCTTCAGGCGATGATCAGGTCACTGGGCCATCCCACACTGGAGAGGCGCGCTGGTGGCAGCCAGATCGGGGGGTGGGAAGGTCACTCCATGCCAGGGGGCTCACAAGCCACCAAACCCCAACGCTAATGCAAACAAAAGAGAGTACTGGGCCACAAACCTTGAGGGGCACACGGGTCACGTCCCATTACCGTCGGGCCATCACAATGGAGGTGCACAAACAAAACTGAAGAACAAGTATGGATGGGTCATCTTGCCAGAAGAGGTTCCTTTGTCCAACTTACATAATCGCATGTCAGATGGGCCATCCGCAGCAGAGGCACACTGTCTGACATTACCAGCCTGGCCATCCTTCGCAGAGGAGGCTCCATGCCCAGCAGCACCAAAATTACGCTTCAGCTGTCTTGCTCGCCATCTCCTCCTTGAACCACTTGTCCGTCCGACCTTGTCATCCAACTCTGCAGTAGTACACCAGTGATCTGGCTTAATAAATTACTCCTTCATCTGGACCTTCAATCCCATCAGAACTGCCCAAAAACTCCTGGACCCATCTCCTTCAAATAGTCGAGCCTCCGGCGAATATAAGTACCATCTGTGCCCTCTGGACCACACAGCAGGCCAGAAACTTGACTATTGGGAATTTTGCCTGCAGCTGGTGAAGTCATGAAAAGTGGCAAGTTGGAAACTGCTGGAAGCATGCAAAGGGCACCAGGGCTAAAACACATAAACAGTGCATCAGGTTGCACCCAGTATCGACAGTCTGAGCCCGAGAAGAAGGACACTCTGAAGGTGCCCCCTGTGCCCAAGTGTCTGCAAGCCAACAGAGATTGCAATGTGAGATTGAAGATGCTGAATGAAATCTATCTAATATTAAATCTTCTTCCAGTGGTGACTGCTGGGATTCCTGTCTTTGGGGAAGAAGAGATGGAAGGAAGTCATGGATTCCCTGCAGAATTATGTCAAAGGTTTGAAGATCATTTCGTCGTCATGTTGGTCGAAGACAAGCCACTCAGAGTGCAATTCCAGATAATCCAAAGACATCCAGATAAGCCCAGGTAAACAGTGCACGTTTTTCGCCAGTTACACAGAAACAGAAAAAAAGAACTAAAATTTGGTGTCTCTTTTTTGAATTAGGGAGTGCCACTGGGAGTAATTACAATTGCCAGGACCAGTGTCTCACACGGTCCAAGGTATCTTTGGACTGCTATGGGGAAGAACCGCCGCCAGAACGGCCCAGGTCGTGCGTGTTTCTGAGTGTACGCCCAACCCTTCTTTCCTTGTTTTCATCTTTTGTGTGCGGCCTACTTAGGAAAAGGAAAAGTTGGACTTACAAAAATAAAAGAAACCCTTTCCCCGTAATTTCCTACGCAGACCACAAGGCAGCGCGAGAAGCTCCTGTGCTGTGACTTGAGGTCAAATGTCCTTTCGGAGCGCATGAGAGTCGGCCTTCGAACCTCGTTCCCACGACACTTCCTCAAAAAAAAGAGAACAAAAATATCTCTGTTTGTGAGTCTTTATTTTTCGTCCATGTGAAAAAATAAACACCAAGGGCTATTTTGTTAGCCAGGTGTTGCTGCCGTTGTCAGATTATGAGGGAGGGGAGTGTTGGCCCTGGGAAAGGAAGTAAAATTTCAGCAGATGAAAATTATCGATGAAAATTACGAAAAAAATGTCTGTGTGTGGCAGAGGTAAGCAGCATGTTCAGTTTGTCCGGTTCTTCCACGGAGTACAGAAGATATTTTGAATCCTTGTGCCAGTACTAGGAATTGGGAAATGTGATTACTACGAAAAGTGCAAGTGAAAGTCCCAGGTTGGTGCCACCTACCCTGGGCCCAATCCCTCCACGAATGTGATCTGATACTTCACCGCTACTTTCTGCTTCAAGCTAACACAAGGTCGAATTATTGCGGTGCAATTTTATTATTGGACCTATGGCATTTCTGAATACAGCCGAAGATGCGCCGATCGATTCCCGGTTATTTACTCTGCCCAAACACGATCGACCATGACTCCAACGACGAAAAGTCTCGGCCTTATTCCACACTTTACAGAAATTCATCAGGGTCGGGCTTCTTGTCTGATTAGACAAGAAAGATATTCGTCCACACCGGAAGGAACGCCTGTGGGTTACCACGTTAACCCTCTAAGACACCAGACCATTTGCGCAAAAACAAACGAACGTCTTTCACTCAGACAGCAGCCTCCTGGGCTGGGAGGACTGGAAGCAGCATCAGGAAAACTAATCCAAGAGTCCTGGATGGATTTACCATCCCGTCACATAAATGCAAAAAAGCCCCCCAGCTTTATATTTGGACGGGACCTCGAGACCCTCAGGGGAAGCTTTATATTGGTTTGAACTTTTTATTTGGAGGCAAAAATAAATGACCTTTATGACCTTCGGCGGCCTTCAGTGTGACCAAACACAAATCTTATGCCAAATTTTCACTGTCTACCTCGATTTTTCGCAATAATGTGCCAAAATGGAGCATTTTTGCAAAAAAAAGTTGTATCCACCCGAATATTTTCTGCCTTTTCCTGAATGACATCAGCGTCCGGCTCCACTTTCGGGTGGGAAGCTTTATATTTGGGCGGCAAAACCAAACCCCGGGGGGGAGCTTTATAATTTCGGGGGAGTGGCTTCACACTTGGCAGGTAGTCATATTTGGGAGGTTTATCCTTCAGAAGGGGGGGTTCCCACCCACCAATCATAATCTGATGAAGTTTGCTGACGGTGTGGTGCAATTGCTCAGAATCCTCCCCACACAAGCCAGAAACGCCTTCTCATGTGTGTTACTCCTGCCATGGTTTGGGGGGATGCTGGTATTTCATCCCGTCTTGAAACCCCACAAAAAAGCGTGGAGCAAAAACATTCAAACAAATGGCACTTGCTGGGATCCCTGTCCTCTGCTGAGGCATCTGGCCTCAGTTCCCTTCATCATCCTTCAACACAACCTGGCACAGCCATGTTTGCACTTTTTTATGGGGTGTCGACTCTTGATGCTGTTCGGATCTTCTTTTTTAGCTGAAATGTTAAGACCAACAAGTTTATTAGGTTCATTCCCCTACGTGAAGGTTACAAGAAACGGTCAAAAATTGTAAAGTAGCCCTCCCAAAATTCCTCAAATATTTGCCTTTCACCTGTTGATATAGCACGTGGCCCCACAAAAGACCATTGCACCCCCAGGAGCACCTGTGTTTTTGAACCTCCAACCCCCCTTCAGGGACATTAAGGCAGACACCATTGCATATTTAACCAAAAGTGCCTTATTGGGGTCCCCACTCCACAAGGGAGGGGCAGGAGAGGACATGATGAACAAAATTGGGTTTGATCTCAGAAATTATTTGTAAAATTGACGAGTGAAAATGTGTGGAATCCTTTAGTTCTCACTATCAAAGGTTGGGTGCCCAAGAAAACTTTGAGCAACCTTTACAACAAAAATTGTCAGGTATAACCCCCACCCCCGCAGGCAGTGCACAGTCTAATCACTTGGGGTAGTGCGGATTCCGAGGTGCCTCGCACCCTTGACCGAGAGGGTAAGAAGGGACACTGCGAAGCACAAACACCAAGTGGGCCCACCCGGCACTCCCAGAAGCGGAGCGACGAGCATACCAACTCCGGAAAAATCTCAGCACCTCAAGGGCAAACTCTAACCTTCCCAAAAACATTTACCTTCAAAAGCCGGCAAAAAATGCACGACCTCACTTGGTGTTTGTGCTTCGCTCTGTTCTGTGTTTCTGGGGTTTTCACGTTCTCTGAGGCTGATGAGGCAGATGGGCAGTGCTTCCCTCTGCCTTGACCTTTTCCTCCTTTCTTCTAGCCTCCTTTCTCATGTCCGTCTCCTTCAAAGATCGTCCAGCTTCAAAAATGATAGTGGTTTTGCCCAGATTTCACTCCCGGGGGACTGTGAGGAGGAGCCGGGGGGGGTGAGGGGTTGGCGCGATGGGCTCTCGGGAGAGGGGTAGGTTCGGGATTCTCCACTTCCCACGTAGGATTTTTTCCTGGGGGCGAAGGCCCTCCCTTTTGGGGAGTGGTTGCGGGGAATCCGGCTTGTCGTCCCTTCCGGCAGTAGGGGGTTTCGGAAAAGGCCTGGTTGGAGACCCTCCCTTAAGCTTGTACCCCAGCACCAACACCGCTTTGCTAGCACTCCTTCTACTGCACCAGCAGCAGCCAAAATATTCAATCTTTGCTTGTGAATCTGAACTTCTGCTTTTTCTGAAGTCTTTGATTGTTTATCCACTTCGGCTCCAACGCTCGTATGTGTCTTCTTGTATTTGATTTCTTTCAATGCACAACTCCAGACTGAAACATAGGTAAGAAAGAGGGAGCCTGAAAAGAAAGTGAAAAAAACTTCCGCGGAGACCTTTCGCTGTGTTACAGGCAGCTAATAATGAGTTAGGCAGGTCATAACAGAGCGCTGAGTCCGGAACGTGCTGCAGCAGCGGCGGCCAGCCAACTGTCAATCCTCGTTTTTCTCTGCATACTTCTTGAAATTGAATCCTCCACCTGTGGAAAGTAAAATAAACGACATCCCCTTCTGGGAATGGCCAGTTGTGGAGGGGGAATAATTAGAAAAAGCTTCAGGGTGGAAGAAACCACCTTTGGCCTTGTTTATATTTTCCACCTTTTGTTGAACGTTCAGATCCTCTGTACTGAACAACTTCTGTTCCTCGTGTTCAACTGAAAGTGGGAGGTTTGCTTTTTACTCTATTCTACCAACCACCTGTCCAGCTCCAAAAACAAGTAGAAGAACTGCTGGCTCATCACCACCTTGTCAGCTTGCACTCGTTCATGGATCATTGAATACAACCTCAACTAATTAAAACATCTTTGCTGGCTGGCCCGCAGTCCTTGGAGATGGAATCCTGTCGGTGGTTGTTGACCTCCTGCTTGCCCTTCGGGCCTTCCAATTTTGGTAGCCCTTTAAAAAGGGAACGGATATCCAAACTCAAAGACCCCGCCTGTTGGAGGAACAGGACCTTCTTCAGGTCCGCCGGCAGGCTCTGGCGGGCCTCTTCCAACACCAGGGGCTCTTCCTTCTCTTCTCCCTCGTCCTGGGCCGTCCTCTCGGCCGCGCGACCGTTCGCGTGCACGTCATCGCCGCACCGCCAGGTTCTGCAGCTCCGACAGGGAACTTCTCCATCCCTGCTGCGCGGCGCCCGGTGTTACAGAACTTGAAGGCCACTGAGGCCTGCTTGTCTGTCAGCTCAAACAACGACCCCATCTCGATCTGGCACGCGAGAAGAGCCACGCTTCTTTGAAAGGTTTGGTCCAGGCAGCGACCATCGCTTCTCCGCTCAGCGTCATAGTCCATTGAGGGAGCATCCCAAGCGCCGTCGCCACGAAGCTTGTGACAATGTCTTTTTGATGCCCCCAGAAGGGCAAAGGCAGCTTCCCGTCATGACCATTCGGGCTCCGCACACTCCGGGGGTGAGTGAGATCGGGCTTCGTGTGCCGGCTGTTTTGCTGTGTTTGTGTTCTTCTTTGCGGGCTGCTTCTTACTGCTTTTTGGTGCCGGAGTTGTCGTACTCCCTCGAGGCAGACCGAGAAGGGAGGAAGGGACACCGAGGGCGAAGCACAAAGACATTGTGAGGACATGCCTTTTTTCGCCGGCGAGCAAGGCATGGCCTCACTATGGCAAAGTGCGGAGCCCGAGGTGTCGCGGATATGAACGTCCGTCGACAACATCAGATGGCAACGTGTCTAAGAGCTGACAGAGGTGACGATGGTCCCCAGTCAAGTTGGGGACTACAGAAATTCGTTCTTGTACTCGGACACCTCGGGCTCCGCACTTTGCCCTTGTGAGGCCATGCCTTGCTCGCCGGCGGTGTTGCTTGGATTGTTTGGGTGCGCTGGGTTAGGAGGTCCCTCTTAGTGCCTTTTTTCGCCGGAGTTGGCTGATTCCTAATTTGCCCTTCGACACCCAGAAGAAAGGAACTTCAAATACCTCACCAATTGAG